>JASDQU010103230.1:113491-143612 GCA_032191745.1 Picea mariana | reverse complement strand
AGCCTGTGAAAAAACGCTCCTTAGCTGCGGAAAGCGCCACTTTCAACAGCTAACGGGTAAAAAATTCTGCCTTCTGTGCTGTTGAAAGCGGACATATTTTCAAAATTGAATTTCTCGGTCATAAAAAATCCATTTTTCACATATGAATAGTCGATCGACATCTACAAAATCTCATATTTCCAATGGTGTTGTCAGATCTTAATTTGGAGCTCAGGAAGAAATTGAAAAGTTCCTTGCAAGTTTAAGTGTCATTTTAAGTCAAACCAAAAACTAAAATTTTGTAGCTAGAAGGCTCAACAATGAATTGAGGAAACCACCAATAGCCATGCTATTCACCATAAAACCTGACCAAAATGACAGTGCTATTTTGGGAGTTAACAGTAGTATCAACAAGATTTTTTTTCCTACAGCTATGGATTGTGAAAAAGAAGATACACCTACAAACATTAGCAATGAAAGACGCCAACCTTCAATACCAAATGAGGACTTACTACCTCTGTCAACTTTCTTTATAACTTCTCAGTTAAGAAAAAAGAAGGATCAAGATATGAAATTAAAAAATGAGGTGTGGGAATTGAAAATCCTTGAGAGAGTCATTAAAACTGAGAATGAATCTTTGAGGGTACATGGTTTAAGTATTTTGGATGAGAATGATAGTCTAAGAGATGAAAATAATTAGCTAAAGAAGGAGAGTGTCATGTTGGAAAAACTAGTGTATAAATGGTTCAAACAAAATAAGATCCTAAGGTTGCAGAACTAGAACCTACAAGTAAAAGTCCTCATGCATAAACCAAGAAGACAAATAAGGAAAAGGAGGTCGAACAACAGACCATAGCATTGAAATAAAGTCATGGAAATAACAATTTTGTTAAATTTCTTCCACCATATGGTTATACTTATGCCCAGATCCATTTTTTCCTTAAGACATGTTCATTGTTTTTGTATCACACATACCTCCATTCTAGCTAGGGATATCTCATAGAAATGGTGTTTAAAGACCATGAGGTAATCATTGTTTCATTTTTATTTCCTAAATTTATCAAATAAAAAATGGTTTTGTTATCTTTGTTTACCAAAACAGTTGGATTTTTGTAATTGCTTGTTTGTTGTCACATATGCATACAGTTGTGAAGAAATTAAACACATGGGTTCTCACCCCTATTTTCATGGGATGGTATGTTTCTCACCATTCTAGAATATTTGATCCAAAAACCTTAGGTCAACTTGCAAGCCAACCTAGGTGTCGGCGTGGCCATTTTGTAGTAGTAAGAACAGGAATATGATATCTTTAAAGATTATGTTTGAAGATTTTTCTCAAGGTTCGAATCAAGAGCACAAGAATTGGGCTCAAACTAGGTGACTGAACAGATTAAGGGTATAGATGTCCATTTTAAGTGCACATCGGAGAATTTAGATGAACAACCCTAGTGTAGTTGGTGCAGGCACTAAAAAAAATATCAATACAAACTAGAGACCGAGAGACTAACTCTAATGGTGCCATATTCGGTGATGGATAAAACAACTAAGTTGATGCCATATAAACAACCCAAAGAGGAACAAACAAACAATAATAGAACCCCCCCCCCTCTCATACTCTTATGTTTCTTGTTTCAAACCAAGTCATGCCCACAGGAGCGTTGTGTGGAAAACTTGTCCAACCCACCAGGAAAAATAGATCACACTAACTTTGGAATCTCATCGGTAAACATGAAGAGAAGATTTTTAAGAGATTCAACATTTGGGTTCCTTCTCCTGTGCATTTGATAGGTGAAATAACTCTCGTTTGGTGTATACCCCAAATAAACTCATGATCAACAAGTGAACAGACGATGACAACCGGAAAACATAGAGAAACCCAAAAAAACACCAACTCGACCAAAGAAGTTTAAATGAAGTGCTCCGGTGAAATCGGATTACTTGGTAAAAATATCGACGGTCAATACCTAAATGGTTCTTGAAATTGGCACCAACCCATACATATTCGTTAAAGTTACTAAACATATTATTTATGTTTAATGTTTTTCATCATCCCAATTATTCCATATAAAGCGCCAGATTATTTTGTTCTTAGAAGACAAGGAAGTGAAAACAGTATCCGGGGAGAATAGGGGCAGAGAATGAGAATGCATTGGATTCATGGTTTTAAAGGAGGACTCAGAAAAACTTGACAAGTTCAGGGAATGTAATATATGTCAGGTTTCTATAGCAGTGTTGAATGACATTTTCTTGTGCATAGCCTTTGGTGGCATGCATCAAAGAGAGGAAATGAGTGTGTGGCACTTTCAATCCAGGATACCCTTTTTTNTCTGGAGGAATCAGCAACTAGTTGGGCATGTGCTCACGTTACACGTGGTCGTGTTATCCAACCGCTACCACTATAACCTCCAGGTGTGCCCACGATGCCCCTTACGTGGCACACAAGGTAAGTCGGGGGGAATTGAACTCGAAACCTCATGGAACTTCATTTTCACGGCACTTGCCAATTGAGCTGCCCCCCCCGGGGGCATCCAGGATACCTATTATTATGGCAAAGGAACTGATAGAAATTTTCATGACCACTTACTCGGATATTTAAAAAGAATGGGTACCAACACAATCACTCGGTGAAGTTCATAACTTATCCCCAATGTACATTGGGGAGATTCATAACTCGGTCTCTGATTCACATCAAAGGATTTCATTTAAACTCCTCTTATTCACATTGGAGGATTTCATTCATACTCCTCCGATGCAAATCAGAGGAGTTTATTCATACTCCTCTAATAAGGGACAAGACCCCCACAGTTTGTTTTTCGTATCTTTACCATAAATTTTGACTCAGGTGTCCATTTCATGCATTCTTTATACCATTGGAAAGGTATTTCCGAGTTCTACGACTTCCTAGTTATACAGTTTAAGAAATTATTAACTAATGGTATTTATTTTTTAGTATTAATATATAACACCTTGTTAATAGCCCCAGGAGAACACAACAACTCATCTGTGAGAAGAGGAACCACCAATCGTACTCAGAGAAGTTGATGTGAAACTTCATTTAGTTAATTCTTCAATTTTATCAGTTTATATGTTTTTTTATAATATTTTTCCTCTATTATCACTCATCGTCGCATGTTGAACGGTGTTAGGTATCGATGTTGAGAGGAAGACGCACTCTTGCAATGTGAACTACGGCCAAAGACAATAGAGTATTAAATACAACCTTAGTTGGAACAGCAGCGGAAAGCATCAAAAAGAATCCATCTTGAATGGCTAAAGAAGAATTTTGATCCCTACGACGATTAAATCTATTAATGTCCAAGCCACTTATTACGGTGGATGAGGCGTACTACAGGCGAAGTCCATGATGGACCATCAACACTAGGAGACAAATTCAAAATGTAACCATTGTCTTTATTGTTCATCATCACAAAGGGAATACGGACAAACGTTGGAAGGTGAAAGGTCATAGAAGAAGGCAAAAGGCCAAGGGTCATATTGAACCTCAATAAATACTAGAATTGTATCCACAGAAAGGGGATTTTTGGCTCTTCAAACATTGTATATTTCTTAACTATTTTGGGAATATAGTGTTAACTAAAATTTAAAATCCATTCCTTGAAGTTTTCATGAACTATTGTTGAAACTATTAATACGGAGAAGCCCTCATGGCCAACTTTTGATAGAGAGAACTTGTGTGTATTTTTGTTTTGTTGTGAACTATTTCAAGCGAAATGTATGTTGTTCACATGGGTTGTAAGGAAATGTTTGTTTATAGACTATTATGATGAATCTATGTTACTCGTATAGTTTTCTTACTCTTTCTTATATTACATGTCCTGAGCGAATGAGTTGTGAATGTATGCAAAAACATGACTTGGAATTTTCTGGTTATAGACTTGTATGCATGTGTTTCTAGCTATGTGCCTCCATGACAGCTATTTGATTGGGGTTTATGCATAGTTTAGTTTCATTACAACTCCTTATGTTATGATAATTCACTCCTAGCTAGGATAGTATAGATTAGAAATAAATTAGCCCTGCATTTGCATAGTTTTCATCTACAACTTTTGTTTTCATAACCATCCATCACTCACCTTCATTGGTGGATTGGGCCGCAACTGGTAAAATCAAACTAGCAATGGTTGTCGAGCTAGAATATGGATGGGTTCCATATTTCGAACAGTGAGAGGTCTAATTGGGACTTCTTACTGGGGGTAACCCCTGATGTTGAAAAGGGGTGATTTTAGACCTATTGGCCCTTGGTTATGGAAGGAAGCGAAGATCGAGGAAGAAAAGGTCAAACCCGAACTACGCGGGAAACACAGTGACTATCACTAGGTCGAAGTAAGCAAAAGAGAAGAAAAGATGGAGTGAAGTACGGAAAATAAAGTCATTGAATGAGGAGATCAGGGATGATAGATTAGCAAAAGAAAATAATCATAGACAACTCAGCAAGCAGAGAAAGCCACCATTGGATGCTTTGGAGCACCGCGCGAGAAGGGAGGAAAGACAGGCTGGCGAAGCCCTGAAAAGGCGGGTCAAGTTGACCTAGTGTTTTAGACACCTAGGGTTTTGGTTAATTAGGGTTTTGACACCTAGGTTTTGGCCTAAGGTTGTCGGTGAGGGACTATAATGTATAAATAGAGGTCGAGAGGACCTAAGTCGGGTTGGTACTAGTGTTGGGTATTGATATTGATTGTTGTTGGTTGAGAGATTATTGTACTATGAGAGAGAGGAGTGTTGAGAGTGAGAGCCTTATGGTATTGTAAGATCTTCAGCTGGGTGCGAAGATCAAGTCATGCAGTGATGTAGGAGCATCCACACCTCATCAAGCGAACCAGCGCGTGGAGACAAAGGAACAGCTGGAAAGCGCCAGCATTCAAATTTTGAATCATTGTGATATATGACTGCACCAAACATTAATACTTGATGTGATGAAGCGCACTTTGTATATGTAACGGACCTTGAGCGGATAATCTCTAGTCCTTAGGTAGCTGAGGCATTTACTTAGAATTAATGCAGGTAGATAGAATAATTAACTGTAGATTAGACAGTTTTGCTTCGAGAGGGAAAACGGAGTATAGACACCCTCCCTTGTATCATTGTAACATAACATTCATTCAGCATTAGCACCGAGAGCAAGCAGAGAGCGGAGCAGAGAGTTATGAAGAAACCTCCATGTACAGTTATTGAATTAATAGGAAGATCTTCGATTCAATTCCATGGATGTGTTTGATCTCTGTGTGCTGTTGATATTGTGCCTTTGCATGTTTGCTTCTTTCTATGCTTATCTTTTATATGCTGCATATGTAATGACGTATCAGGTTCGAAACCTGAGAGAGTGAAGGAATGAGTTTCCATTGTTTCTCTGTTTAGGCCAGGAGATTCCTGCATAGAGGCAGTCGAATTCCTCCGCATAGAGTGCGTCGAGGAGGCTAAATAGTTGAACTTTCATTCTCACTTCGTTTAGAGTTGGGTTTGAGGTATTTGAGCCGTGCAGGTGAATGCAGGTCGAAATTGGGTCTTAGTAGCAAGTCTAAGAAGAGGAAAGGGCGAAGCCGTTGTGAGCGTGGACGCACGGGAACCAGAAGGCTTCAACACTTTTGGAAGTGGGTGAAGAACGAGCCCAGTGAACGTGCTCGAGAAATCTCTGAAGGAATCCGAGTTGACAAAAGCTCAGGAGGGATAGTCCTTTTGTTTCAGTCGCACAGGACGAAGGTGGCGAACGGAGGATTCTCAAGAAAAAGAGAATCGACAACTTGGAGTTGTCGAGGAGAAACCCGAAATCCCGAGGACCGTCCGATCGTGGAAGAGTTGCACGGGAGATAGCCGTAAGCATAGGCGAGGAAGGACCAAAGCCCATCGGGCTTTGGGGTATCGGCATTCGGGGATCGATAAGGTGAGGATTCATCCCTCGTAGAATCACGAATCGTGATTCCCCGAATGAAGTTGCACCGTTGATCTGGACGAGGACACGTGGCGCAGGATCCCTTTGGATCGGGATTCGGCATTCGGCGTTTACGGAGGCAAGAGTCTCATACTCTTTGAAATCACGATCGGCGATTTTCCGAATCAACTGGGGTCGTTGATCAGAGAGGGCACGTGGCGAAGGATCCTGAGGAATCGGGGTTCGGAGTTTTGCAAGGTCTGTGACCTTGTGCATCAAGAACCGCGAGTTCCCGAATCGCGATTTCCCGATAGCCGAGTGGAGGACAGGTGTCAAGGCGTTATGCCTCACCATGCGGTGTTGACAGGTGGTATCGGAGAATCGGAGTTCGGGGTTTTGTGATGCAAGATAATTGCGATCAGTGAAATCGCGATCTCGCGATCCCTGATCGCACGAGTGAGGGAAGTGATGTGGCGTGTGGGACCGTGAATCGCCAGTGGAGTACAGGTGGAAGCTTATCGGAGTTCAGGGTTCGGGACTTGGTGGTGTCAAGGGTTCATGACATCGCATACTCTGATTTCCCGATAGGGAAATTCCCGAATAGAAGTTGCTGACCGTTGACCATCGGGGGTCGGGGTTTTGTTGTGCATGTGCATTGTGTTCGCGTGAACCGCGAACTCCCGAGTCGCGATATCCCGATATCCGAAGGGAAAACAGCAGAAGGAACTTACTGTGGGTAGTGGACTCCCGAGAGGAGAGGAAGAGTACTTTGACTCTTCGGGTCGTGTGTGAAGAAGGTCCTGGTGGGAGCAGCTTGCTCGGTGAGGGGCAGGTTGCGTCAGGGTGGTATCAGAGGCAAGATTTCTTTGTTTTCTGTAGCAGAGAGGAAGAGAAGACATAATGCCACCGAGAAGAGGTAGGCAATCACCCGACCCAGAGGGGGAGAGGGAAGTGTCCAGGGAAAGAAGCAGTCATGGACAGAATATAGAATTGGAGAGGGAAGTACGGAATCTTCGTGCTAGAATGGAAGATATGGAAGCAGCGCAGAGGCGTACGGTAAATCCAGGAGATCTGAGTGACTCCGAAGGCGAAGATGAAGCTGTACCACAAGGTGGAGTCGCAGCAGAAGATGCAGCGAATGAGCGATTAATCAAAGCTATCGCCAGGATGAGTGCAAAGGTGAAGATGGAAATTCCAGCTTACGAGGGAAGCCTAGATGCAGAAGAGTTGCTGGATTGGATCCGAGCACTCGACACCTACTTCGATTACGAAGACATCGAAGAGGACAAGAAGGTGAGACATGCTGTCACCAAGCTGAAGGGACATGCAGCCTTATGGTAGGACGAACTGCAGGAAGACAGACGTTCCAAGGGAAAACAAAAGATCAAGAACTGGGATCGGGTGATCGCCAAGATGAAGGCGAAGTTCATTCCAAGGGACTACCAGATCACTCTGTTCAGGCGCATGCAGAACCTGAGGCAGAAGATGATGACGGTGAAAGAGTACACCGAGGAGTTCTACAGGCTCAACATTCGAGTTGGTCATCGAGAGAGTGATGACGAAAAGGTGGCAAGATACCTGAATGGTCTTAGGTATGACATTCAGGATGAATTGAGCATGGTCACCCTCCGAACAGTTGAGGAAGCATACCAGATGGCTCTGAAAGCAGAAGAAAAGCTGAGCCGCAAGCAGGGACAGCGAGGGCGAGGCAGAAGCCAGCCACGAGGTAAAGTTGTTTCCCAGGAGAGAACTCAGAAGCCCAGGGAGGATTGGAAAAAGACTCAAGGAAGAGCTGAAAGAGGTGGAACCTCACAGCAGAGGCAGCAGAATATTGAGCCGAGGAGACAGCGACCGGATCAGCAAGGAGATTACGCTGATGCCAATACATTTCCTCGTACCCGAGGTCGAGGTAGAGGTCGAGGAGGAGTTATCACATGTTTTACATGTGGCAAGGACAGACACAAAGCCGTTGACTGTCCAGAGATGAAAATGGACGGAGGGAAAGCTCACGTCGCAGAGGCGTAGAGGCATGACGTGTACAGCGAAGATGCAGACAGCGGGAGACCGCTGGGAATGCATAAGATCCTTTTGGCACCTGAAGAGGATATGGAAAGCACAGTGCAGAGGAGCAGACTGTTCAGAATGGCTTGTACAGCCAAGGACAGGAAATGCAAGGTCATAGTAGACAGCGGGAGCACCGATAATCTCGTTTCGACTGAGATGGTGGAGAAATTGGAGCTGAACACAACTAAGCACCCGAGCCCATATAAAGTCTCGTGGTTACAGAAAGGACACCGGGTAAGTGTCACTAAACAATGCTTAGTTAAATTTAAAATTGGGAATTATCATGATGAGATTTTGTGTGATGTTATTCCCATGGACGTGTGTCACATACTGTTGGGTAGACCATGGTAGTATGATAGAAACGTTGGTCATGATGGGAGGATGAACACATATACCCTGGAGAAGGATGGAGGACTCCATAAACTGTTGCCGATAAAAGATAAGGAAGTGAAGCCAGAAGTTAGCAGCACGATACTTCTCATGAGTGGGAAAGAGCTTCTCACAGAGCTGGAGAAGGATGAAGATCCACAATTCTTTGTTGTCAGGAAGCCGAGAATTGTCCTGACAAGCACGAGAGTGGACGACTTGCCAGAGGAGATTCAGCAACTGCTGGGAGAGTTTGTTGACATCATCATGGATGAACTACCGCGGTCGTTGCCACCGATGAGGAGTGTGAGTCACCATATTGACCTCATTCCAGGAGCAAGTCTACCAAATAAGGTAGCGTACAGGTTGACACCTCAAGAGAACGAGGAAGTCAAGAGGCAGGTAAAGGATCTGTAGGATAAGGGACTGGTTAGAGAGAGCCTTAGTCCATGTGCCGTTCCAACAGTACTAAGTCCGAAGAAGGATGGAGGCTGGAGGATGTGTACAGACTCCAGGGCCATAAACAAGATCACCATCAGGTACAGGTTTCCATTGCCGAGAATGGATGACTTGATGGATTGCCTGAGTGGGGCAAATTATTTTTCGAAGATAGATCTCAAGAGCGGATACCATCAGATCCGAATGAGAGAGGGAGATGAGTGGAAAACAACATTTAAGACAAACGAGGGTTTGTACGAATGGCTGGTCATGCCGTTTGGCTTGACAAATGCACCTAGCACATTTATGAGGCTGATGAATGAAGTCCTGCGGGAATTCATTGGCAAATTTGTGGTGGTGTACCTGGATGATATACTGATTTTCAGTAAAACCAGGGAAGAACACTTGAGGCATTTGGCCATAGTAATGAGGAGACTACAGCAGGAGAAGCTGCTGATTAATTTGAAGAAATGCTCGTTCATGCAGACAGAGCTCATTTATTTGGGTTTTGTAATCTCGGCAAATGAGTTGAAGATGGATCCTGAGAAGGTGAAAGTAATCAGGAATTGGCCATCGCCGAGGAATGTTTTTGAGGTAAGGAGATTCCATGGATTGGCAAGCTTCTACAGGAAGTTTATTCATAACTTCAGTGGAATCAGTGCCGCGATGATGGACACTGTGAAGAAGCGGCATAAAGTTTTTCAGTGGATAGCCGAGGCTGAGAGGAGCTTCAATCTGCTGAAGCGAAAGATAACCGAGCAGCCAGTGTTAGTGCTGCCTGACTTTCAGAAGACCTTCCAGGTGAAGTGTGATGCCAGTGGGTACGTTGTTGGAGGGGTCTTAAGTCAGGATGACAGAACTGTGGCATACTACAGCGAGAATCTGGATGATGCAAAATTGAAATACTCCACGTATGATAAAGAATTCTATGCCATCATACAAGCATTGAAAAAGTGGAGGCATTATCTCATACCCAAAGAATTTGTGCTATACAGTGATAATCATGCACTGCAATTCGTGAGTCAGCAGGAGAAGCTAAATCAAAAGCATACGAAGTGGGTAGAGTACATGCAGAATTTCACGTTTGTGATCAAGCACATTTCGGGGACTGCGAACAAGGTCGTTGATGCCTTGAGCAGGAGGTGCTTGTTGCTGCAGAAGTTCAGGGTCAAAACCTTAGGTTTTGAAAATTTAAAAGATATGTATGCAGGTGACGCAGACTTTGGCGAGGCATACGAAGCAGCTGAGAACCCAGTTCTCAGGGATAGGAGCCCGTGGATAGATTTCTTGATACAGGATGGATTGCTTTTTAAAGGCAACCAACTGTGCATTCCAGATTGCTCTATGAGAGAGAATATGGTAAGGGAAAAGCACAGCGGAGGCTTAGCAGGTCATTTCGGGCATGACAAAACATTCGCCAAGCTGAGCGAATTGTATTTTTGGCCAGGCATGCGTACAGATGTGAAGCATTTTGTTGACAGGTGCAGGATATGTCAACATGCGAAGGGCCAAAGACAGAACACAGGGTTCTATCAGCCATTGCCCATACCTGAGAGGCCATGGGAAGCCATTAGCATGGACTTTGTGTTGGGCTTGCCGAGAACACAGAGAGGCGTGGATTCCATTTTTGTTGTGGTGGACAGATTCTTGAAGATGGCACATTTTATCCCGTGTCATAAGATGAGCGATTCCACACACATCGCAAATTTGTTTTTCAAAGAAATCCTGCGATTGCATGGACTGCCGAGAAGCATAGTCTCGGACAGGGATACGAAGTTCATAGGTCATTTTTGGAGGACGCTATGGAAGAAGCTGGGGAATGACTTAGCTTTCAGTTTTGCTTACCATCCGCAGACAGATGGGCAGACCGAAGTAGTCAACAGAAGCTTGGGGGATCTGTTGAGGAGCCTGGTGACGGAGCATCACAGCAGCTGGGATCAGATCTTATCGCAGGCATAATTCGCGTACAACGATTCGGTGAATCGAAGTACAGGTAAGAGCCCATTTCAAATTTTGTATGGGACACAGCCGAGAGGAGTGTCTGAGCTCAGGGAGCCAGAACAGGCTGAGACTAGCAGCGCGAGAGCTGAGGAGTTCGCTGAGGCGATGAAAGAACTTCACACGCAGGTGAAGCAGCGACTGCAGAAATCCAATCAAGAATACAAGCGCAGAGACGACCAGAGGAAAAGAAAACTTCAGTTTGAAGTTGGCGACATGGTTCTGGCGCACCTGAGGAAAGAAAGGTTCCCAAGAGGGACATATAACAAGCTCAAGATGAAGAAAATTGGGCCATGCAAAATTCTGAGGAAATTTGGCGAGAATGCATATGAGCTTGAGTTGCCAGAGGGCATCGGGATATCTCTGATTTTCAAAATTTCGGATTTATACCCCTACAGGGATAATGAAGCAGAGGCTGGAACTGACGAACCAATGATCCAGTGGCAAAATCAATTACCAGTTGCACAGAAGCCTGAGATGGAGTGCATACTGGATCAGCGAGCAGGCAGAAAGACCAGGAAGAAGCAATATTTTGAATACCTGGTGAAATGGAAGAACCACCCAGTGGAGGATGCCAGCTGGGAGACAGAGGCAGTCATACATAAGCATGGGCAGACTGTGCAGCAGCTCATGGACAAGGGCCCATGAAATATTTTCAGCCGAGGAGTATGATGCAGGAGCATCCACACCTCATCAAGCGAACCAGCACGTGGAGACAAAGGAACAGCTGGAAAGCGCCAACATTCAAATTTTGAACCATTGTGATATATGACTACGCCAAACATTAATACTTGATGTGATGAAGCGCACTTTGTATATGTAACGGACCTTGAGCGGATAAGCTCTAGTCCTTAGGTAGTTGAGGCATTTACTTAGAATTAATGCAGGTAGATAGAATAATTAACTGTAGATTAGACAGTTTTGCTTCGAGAGGGAAAACGGAGTATAGACACCCTCCCTTGTATCATTGTAACATAACATTCATTCAGCATTAGCACCGAGAGCAAGCAAAGAGCGGAGCAGAGAGTTATGAAGAAACCTCCATGTACAGTTATTGAATTATTAGGAAGAGCTTTGATTCAATTCCATGGATGTGTTTGATCTATGTGTGCTGTTGATATTGTGCCTTTGCATGTTTGCTTCTTTCTATGCTTATATTTTATATGCTGCATATGTAATGACGTATCAGGTTCGAAACCTGAGAGAGTGAAGGAATGAGTTTCCATTGTTTCTCTGTTTAGGCCAGGAGATTCCTGCATAGAGGCAGTCGAATTCCTCCGCATAGACTGCGTCGAGGAGGCTAAACAGTTGAACTTTCATTCTCACTTCGTTTAGAGTTGGGTTTGAGGTATTCGAGCCGTGCAGGTGAATGCAGGTCGAAATTGGGTCTCAGTAGCAAGTCTGAGAAGAGGAAAGGGCGAAGCCGTTGTGAGCGTGGACGCACGGGAACCAGAAGGATTCAACACTTTTGGAAGTGGGTGAAGAACAAGCCCAGTGAACGTGCTCGAGAAATATCTGAAGGAATCCGAGTTGACAAAAGCTCAGGAGGGATAGTCCTTTTGTTTCAGTCGCACAGGACGAAGGTGGCGAACGAAGGATTCTCAAGAAAAAGAGAATCGACGACTTGGAGTTGTCAAGGAGAAACCCGAAATCTCGAGGACCGTCTGATCGTGGAAGAGTTGCGCAGGAGATAGTCGTAAGCATAGGTGAGGAAGGACCAAAGCCCATCGGGCTTCAGGGTATCGGCATTCGGGTATCGATAAGGTGAGGATTCATCCCTCGTAGAATCGTGAATCGCGATTCCCCGAATGAAGTTGCACCGTTGATCTGGACGAGGACACGTGGCACAGGATCCCTTTGGATCGGGATTCGGCATTCGGCGTTTACGAAGGCAAGAGTCTCATACTCTTTTAAATCGCGACCGGCGATTTCCCGAATCAACTGGGGTCGTTGATCAGAGAGGGCACGTGGCGAAGGATCCTGAGGAGTCGGGGTTTGAAGTTTTGCAAGGTATGTGACCTTGTGCATCAAGAACCGCGAGTTCCCGAATCGCGATTTCCCGATAGCCGAGTGGAGGACAGGTGTCAAGGCGTTAGGCCTCACCATGCGGTGTTGACAGGTGGTATCGGAGAATCGGAGTTCGGGTTTTTTTGATGCAAGATAATTGCGATCAGTGAAATCGCGATCTCACGATGCCCGATCGCACAAGTGAGGGAAGTGATGTGGCGTGTGGGACCGTGAATCGCCAGTGGAGTACAGGTGGAAGCTTATCGGAGTTCGGGGTTCGGGACTTGGTGGTGTCAAGGGTTCATGACATCGCATACTCCGATTTCCCGATAGGGAAATTCCCGAATAGAAGTTGCTGACCATTGACCATCGGGGGTCGGGGTTTTGTTGTGCATGTGCATTGTGTTCGCGTGAACCGTGAACTCCCGAGTCGTGATATCCCGATATCCGAAGGGAAAATAGCAGAAGGAACTTACTGTGGGTAGTGGACTCCCAAGAGGAGAGGAAGAGTACTTTGACTCTTCGGGTCCTGTGTGAAGAAGGTCCTGGTGGGAGCGGCTTGCTCGGTGAGGGGCAGGTTGTGTCATGCAGCTGGGTGCGCAGGAAGGTGGGAGACAGAGAGAAGAAGAGAGAAGATCTGCTGACTAAGAGCGCAGATCAGAACTGTAAGTTTTATCTTAATATATTATAAGAACAGTTATGTGGAAGTATCCCTAGAGAGAGGGTGAACCACGTATATTTTGTGTCGTATGTGTGATTGATGTCTGGATCTCTGTCATTATTCTACTGTTATTTGCATTATTGTGTTAGATCATATGTATAGTTGCACAGAGTAGATCTAGCTGATAAGAGATATATGAATGTTGCATTATTGTTGTATTAGTTCCACTTGATATTCCCCTGGTTGTAGACATCTCTATCCTGCAACCCCCCTCTTAGCTGCTTCGAGTGAGACTACATCTACTTCACAGGTGTTTTCGAAAGGGCCAGTAGCTAGGGCTTGTTGGTGCGCTCTTGGAGTGAACCCTAGGTCTGCCCCTATGCCAACAAATGGTTCCTTTGCCGAGACAGGAATATTTTTAAGGGAATGTCAAGGTGGTTCCCATCAAAGACCGAGATTCAAAAGTGGATAGAGGATCAAGAGAGGGACTTCACTAAAGCCCAGAACAAGAACACTAAACTGAGTACTGAAGATTGGCTACAAAGATACATCTTCACCGACATTCACGAGATCTTCTTTGGGGGAATCCACCAGAGGTTGTTTGAATGGTTGGCTAGGTTAGTCGATACCCAGTTCAAGATTAGATCTAGACCTCTTGTGTTTTGGATGCCATCACTGATCCAGAAGGTCAAGAGAATTGACAACGTTGTATCCAAAGCAGTAGATCATTGGTTAGATAGTACCATTGGAGGGTATATCACCGAATTTGTTGTTGACAGAACATAATCGCATATCCAAGCCGAGAGATACTTTTTCAAAGGACCCAGAGGAAAAATTTTGCACTTTCTGAAGCTGAGAATCAAGATGCTCTTGCATGAAAACCACATCTTGAAGATACAGTAGATTGGTCGGACCTGAAAAGGCTAATGCTCAAGATCTCGAACAGCGACAGCGACACAGAAGCAGGACATACGCGCAGTGGGAAAGTATTCCGAGGGGTTCACCTTGAGAACTTGTTGAATCAAAACTATGGAGAAGAGGGTTTCTACAGTGGAGAAGAGGTAGATATAATTGACAAAGAACATTCAGATCCCACCAGAATAGAAGAAGGGGAAGCTGAAGAACTTCGCCAAAGTGAGCTACAAACCTCAGGAACTACGCGGACTACTGAAGTAAGTAACATTAATCTTCCTATTGTCTCAACAGTATTTAGCAGTCAGAATAGTCAGAACCACCAGAGTCCTCAAAGCACTGTTACTGGCAGCTTAGCATCTACTTAGACAAGAAGCCTAGTCAACTCTATGGCAAATGAAATGAGGCTCCCTATCTTTAGAGGAGATGGATCTGAAGATCCATATCAGCATTGGTTTCTGTGTGAAGCCGTATGGAATATTAAAAGTATCACTAAGGAAGCCATCAAGAGAACCCAGTTCAGTGCTATGCTAAGGGACCATGCACTGAGCTATTACATGAAACTTGTCCAAGGAATGGGGCAGCCTAAGCCACTGAACGAGATCAATAATGCACTGATTGTAGATTTTAATAAACCTAAGTCGGAGTCACAATGTATTACAGAGCTAAAAGATATCAAACAAAAGGTAGTAAAACCTATTTGGGAGTTTGACCAGAGATTCAAGACCCTAATAGGTCGATTAACTTTTCAGATCCCCGATGAACAGAACAAAGAATGGTTCATCATTGCGTTGTTACCACACATCAGAGTCCCTCTGATGCAGCAGAAGATTGCATCACAGGCAGAATCTTTGGAAATATCCATGAAGCTTGAATCAGCACCTATGGGAGAATCGAGCTCAAGCATGAGCCAGATCTTGAATCATCTAACCTGTTTGTCTTTACAGGTCGAGGATATGAAGAAAGATAAGGGAAAAGACAAAAGGGAAGATGTCTGGTTTGTGAGATGCAGATCAGAAGGTCATGATAAGGAACATTGTCCCTTATTCCATGAGTATTTTGCCTCAGGAGCGTCGAGCCCCTTGAAGCAAGTTAACCTACCCTGGTGTGATGTGTGCAGAAATAGGCATCGCCCAGGTGAGTGTTATTACATGCAGAAGTATGTTTAGACACCCACAAACTTGTACTGCACATTATGTAAATCAGTAGGGCACGATGATCGAGATTGTATAGCTTACGATCTCATGCATGAGAGGTCGAGAGACATATACAAGATTCAAGGCGAAGTACAGCAAGAAGGAAATACTCCGCATTACAACTCTCCAGGGAGAGGAAACTTCACTCCTCGCGGTGGATACAGAGGACGAGGATGAGGAGGAGGTATGGGCTGAGGCCAAGGACAAATAATTTGTTATAACTGCATGCAGCCATGACACTTAGCAAGGGATTGTCAGAATCCTTGCACAACTTGTAGTTATTGTAACTCTTTTGAGCATGTCATAGAAGAATGCCATGTGCCACTGGCTAAGCTTCAAGAAAGACGAGGACCCCATCAAAACCCACAAGTACAATTGATATATGTTGAACCTCATGGAACCAAACCTAGATTCATTGTCATTACTCGAGGAGGCACTTCTACAGGAGAGGATAGAAAAACCCAAAGAAATATCACAGAAGATTCAGGTATCAAGAAAGCTGAGGAAAAGACTCTAGCTTTTGATGCAAAGAACGAAAGACGAATCTTTAAGGAAGAAAGACAGGAGTTCAAGAGGAACCAAGGATCCTCATCTAGAACACAACCAGAAGTAAAAGAGTGTGGAATGCCTCAGCCATTTGATCAATCGGTTGTGCATAAATAAGGAAAAGAGGAAAGTACGCTCATCAATTTTTTGTACACTTGTCTTAAATTAATTCAGGATGAGAAAGTTGTACATGAGTTACAGAACCTAATCAGGTAGTATGAGCTAGGAAAGGTAGACCCCTTGTTGAACAGGGCAGTACACCATATTGGTAAGAAGATAAGAACAAACAAATAATTACATTTGAGTGCTCAAATAAATTAGTATGATATAGACTATGTGATCCTCGACTTAGGGTTGGAGGTCAACGTCATGACGAAGCAAACTTGGGCACTGATGGGAAAACCCAAGCTGATATATTCCCCTATTAAGATTCGCATGGCTAATTAGCAAGTTGTTATCCCATTTGGATGATTGGAGCATTTCCCCATGGACATCAATGGAGTTAGAACCTTTGCAGACTTTGAGGTAATTGAAATTGTTGATGATAGTTGCCCCTACCCTGCATTACTAGAAATTGATTGGACCTTTGACGATTCTACTGTTGTTGATTTAAAGAAAAGACACATGAAATTTGAAAGAGATGGCCTTAGGTTCATTGCACCCTTAGATCCAGATGAAGGTCTGTGGTATATAGAGCCCATCAGAGAAGAAGACTACGCATATGAGCTGGAAAACATCTATGAATTAACAGCTAGACAACAAGATTATATCAACCCTACTGTCGATGGGAATCTAAGTTGGCGAAGTGACGGCGCATGTTCATCAGATTCAAAAGAAGCGTTGGAGAATTGGGAAAACCAAATGTATGAAGTATCCACAAGGAGATGTGCTCGACTGACCAGAGAAGTTCGTTGGATTGGTACAACAACAAGTAACTTACCTACCTTTGATGGTCTGAATCCTTTATAATCCTTATTGAGGACTTTGAAACAATTGTACTAGCACAACAGAGGTTGTTGGCTATGGATGAGGCTCTAAAAGCTACACCAGCAAGATGGTGGGGGACACATAAAAGCAATATCATAGACTGAACACAATGTTGAATCTTGATGATAGTGCGGTTTTCAACACAAGTAGGAAGCTACGAAGTGAGGTACATAGGTCGAAGCTACCCAAAGGACCATGTACGAAGCTGTGAAGAGGCCTAGAGTGACATTCCTTGAGAACAAGGGGTACACAGATTCATTAACATGCTGGACACAACCCCTATTAACTGGTACCTTCAAGCAGAGTTGCGCCTTATCACCGTAGATTGGGAAGGTATGCTTTAGAATTTTGTAACCACCTTTTTGTTAAAAGTGAATTTCCCTCAATAGATCAAGCATTAAAGATTGTGAGGCAAAAAGTATTTAAAGAGACATCTAGCCTCCTGTTGGAGCAAGAAGAGGACGAATGGACTACACCATTCCATAAATTACAAGGATGTTACAACATTAATGTCGACGAAGATGATGATCTGAGGAAGGTAAACATTGTTGAGACAGAAGGCCACAGGGATGTGGAAGGACCAGGATTTGAACTGTTATTCATTGGACAGTCGATCAAGATAAAGAAAGTTAATATTGGGATAGAGGAGACACCAAAGCTTTCCAATGTCAGAGATTACTGGGATGTTGCTACCATTGACAAAATTACAGAATTACTGCATGAGTATCAGGACTTGTTTCCGACCAAGTTCATTGATATGAAAGGTATCAAAGGACCTATGGGAGAAATGAGAATACCTTTGAAACCAGATGTGAATCCAATCAAGCAAAGACCCTACAGATTGAACCCAAAATATAAGGGAAAAGTGAAGATTGAGCTCGACAGAATGCTCGAAGCAAGGATTATTGAACCTGTCGACGAGTTGGAGTGGATCGGCCCTATGGTAGTACAAGACAAGAACACAGGCAAGATCAGAATATGTGTGGATCTCAGAAATATGAACGATACCTGTTTGCATGACCCCTTCCCTACACCATTCACAGATGAGGTATTAGACAATGTGGGAGGCCAGAAGGTATATTCTTTTACAAATGGGTTTTCAGGATACCATCAGATCCGGATTGCCAAGGAGGACTGCCACAAAACCACATTTGCCACAGAATAGGGATCCTACCAATACACAGTGATTTCATTTGGATTGAAGAATGCCCTAGCCATCTTTTCTAGGGTGGTGGTCGAAGCGTTCAAAGAAATTTTGCATAAGTTTTTAGAAGCCTATTTTGATGACTGGATTGTTTTTAGTTTGCTGGAAAATCATGTTGAATGTCTAAGGCTAATGTTGGATAAATGCAGGCAATGTCAAATTGCTTTGAATTTGAAGAAGTGCATCTTCTTCTCACCATTTGGAGTATTATTAGGTCATATTGTATGCAAGCAAGGATTGTTAATGGACCCATCCAAAATTGCAATTATAGTTGATTTTCCACCTCCTACCTCAGTCAAACAACTGTGCACTGCGCTAGGACATACTGGCTATTATAGGAAATTTATCAAAGGATATGCTCAGATTCTACGCCAACAAAGAAGTTATTAAAGAAATATTGTTAGTTTGGTTGGACAGAAGAATGTCAACAAAGCTTTGACACACTAAAACAAAAGATGGTGACTGCACCTATTCTGGTCTTTCCATACTAGAGCAAGGAATTTCATGTGCATGTTGATGCATATTCCATTGCATTAGGAGAAGTATAAGCACAACCTGGAGAAGGGGACATTGATCATCCATTAGCATTTTCCAGCAGAAATCTATCTATAGCTGAAATCAATTACACTACTATAGAGAGAGAAGAATTAGACATGGTGTACGCGCTGCAAAAATTGATGCAAACGCTACCCCTCTGCCTCGACATAGTCTCTGCGCTAACCTTCTGGTCTTAAGGATCATTCATTCAATACCCGAGATGAATTAGCTCTTTCGATTCCTCCCTGGAATCTCTGTTAAAATCTGATCCACAGGTCCTTCTTGCCCTGTCATGGCCTTTGAGCACGCGACTGTGAACCTTCCACAACAGGACACAAAACTCAAGTTTCGAGGTTTCGTGATGTGAGAGCCCGACCTCCTGTACTCTCAACTCCTGAAACACCGATACATGAATTGCCGATTGGAAATTGTTCTAACCTTCCTCTTTCCTCTTCACTATTTCGGGTTTCGAAACACCAAAATACTTGGACCTTTGGTCCACAGGATTCTCGATCCTCTAAATCCTGATTTCCCAAAATTCTCTTTCTCCCGAGATTTTCACCTTTTCGCACCTTCGGGACTTCTGTTCCCACAATGCCTTTGGGCTCTCTTCCTCGGAACCCCTGAAGTTTCGATTCTCAAAACTCTGATGTGACGTCAGCTGGCCCCGGAACTTTTCGCCTTGATCACGATCAACGACTGTGATCATCCGCTAGACCAATGGTCCTGATTAAATCTCAGGATTTTGTGACTTGTGACTCCCCGATGACACTATCCCTTACCTCTCGATACCCCAGTTCCCGTATCTCTGAAGCGGATGATCGTGTGACACGCGTCCGCTCTCAAACGAACGACTCAGATTCCTTCTCGCTATTTCGGGACTTTTGCTATCGATTGTCCCGACCTCTTGACGTTAGAATCTTCGATATCTAGAACGTCGATATCCCGATAACCACGCCTATTTCAGGACTTCTCTCCTCTACTATGTTTTATGAAGGTTTAACTCCCTCGCAAGTCCTATCAGATCCAACGGCTGACAGGTACTGGGATCAAGATCCAACAGCTCAAATCTGTCCCTTCTATGCGCTTGCTTTGCTGCTCCCTGGACGTGGAAAACCAATGGTCCAGATCTCTTTTCCCCAGCCTAATCTAATGGCCATTGTGTCTCCTCGCAAGCTTCTACACGTTCTTCCCAAACTTGGAAGAATTTCAATTTCTCAAAGGCCTCAACCTTTGCCTTCTTTCTTCTCTATGAACTCTTCTACTTGAGTCCTCCCATGCGTATATGAAAACATTGTCCCTCCTGAGTTTTGGGAACTCTAAACTCTTCAAAGAATTCTGCGGCTTCTGCACTCCTTGCAGTTATGCTCTGTACGCTGAAATCACTACTCCTCCTGAGCTTCACACCCGAATCCTTGAAGTATTCTGACTCCTACGTCCCTATAGGGTCTCTGCACACATAAAGTGCTATCCGTCCTGAGCTTCTCTTCTCGAATCCTCAAAGGATTCTAGCGTCTGCACTCCTGCAAAGCCTTCGCACACACACAAAGGTGTTGTCTCTTCTGAGATTTCCTGCTCCTCAAACCTTAAGGGAACAAATATTCTTTCCTTCTCCTACAGATGGAGAATTACGATACCCTCCTGGCACTCAGTCTACTCTAGCAACCTATTGATGAGTATTTTCGGGTATTCAATAACCCTGTGAATATGCTCAATGCCCACTTGGAAGAGCCTCTTGCAGAACTCCTCAGAGGTTCTGTCTTGTGTGTCTTCCCTATGCCTGGTCAATGCTCTTCTGGCAAAGCTCTTAGAATCCTTAGTGATTATGGCTTCTTTCTGAACTCATAACAAAGTTCTTCTGTCTTCTGTTCACTCCTTGCACCTACTCAATGCCCTCCTGGAAGAGCTTTGAAGAACTCACCATATAATTTTCATCTACGACTGTGTTCTCATATACAACCTCGCCTCCTGAGGTATTCAGCAACCTCACAGCCTTCTTTGAGTTAGTGATTCCAGTTCCTGTGCCCTTCTGGCATGCCTTTGTCTGAACCCGCAGAATTCAGAAGTGCATCTATGCACCGGTATCTAGAGACCGTAGTACTCTGTCACGCCCTCTTGGCATGAAACCTCAAAGACCTCTCAATCTTGAAACCAAAAAAAAACCCTGCAAATGCCTAACATACATCTACAGCATACATTCATATCATATAAAGAACACTCACAGACATTCATTCAACACATGAAAGATGCAGGAAAAACTGTTGTTTGTATTAAAATGGCAAATGCCTGTTTACAATGGTGTTCCTGAGCACGGCCTGTAACAAGGTCTCAACTCCTTCTCTTCTACTCTCTACTCGCAGACTCTAACTCAACTATTCAACTCTTTTCCCACTATTTTCCAAATGAGATACAATACGATCTTTTACCTAAGGGGGCTCTTCGAGCTCTTCCCTCCAAACCTCAACTACCCTATTCAATTACATTGAATGGTTGTCTAGTCTGCAGATCGGATCTAGATCTTGGCCTTACAAACATTTAAAGTCCTATTTACTTCTATGCCTATGTAGAGCACAGCTTCCCAGCTCAATAGCTTAAACAATTAATTACATTTGATTTCAAATCAAAATGAGGCCTATGCCTCTCTTCAGCTTTGAATGCATGCGCTTGACATGGTTGGTTGGTTGGTTGGCTAATGTGAGATGATGCTCCTGCATCAAAAATTCTGTCATTACTTACTAGGAGGACACTTTAAAATGTTTACTGATCACTCTACGCTGAAGTATCTGGTCAACAAGCCAGTGTTGGGGGGCAACTATGCAGATGGCTTCTCTTGTTTCAAGAATATGATTTTGAGATTACAATGAAGCCAGGAAGAATGAACAAGGGACCTGACCACCTGTCAAGGTTGGAACATGGAAAAGAACCCACCAGTCTAGAGGATACACTACCAGATGCACAGTTGCTCTCCATTAGGAATATGGATGACCACTTCACAGACATAGTCCAATTCCTATCAACAAGAATGGCTCCAAGTGAGTATACAATTTCCCAAAAGAAACAGCTAGTGGTGCGGGCTGCAGACTTTTCACTAATAGTTGGTCAGCTATATAAGATGGGACTAATAAAATGTGTGATGGAGGTAGAGCGCCCACTAATCCTCGTAGAATCTCATGAAGGCATCGTAGGAGGACATTACACAGGCAAAGCAACTGCACAGAAGGTTCTGCGAGTTGGACTTTGGTGGCCTACTTTACACAAAGATGCTAAAGAGTATACCAGAGCCTGTGATGTATGCCAGAGAGTTGGAAAACCATACAGAATAGATGAAATTCCACTAGCACCGTAGATGACCCTACAAGCATTTGAAAAATGGGCCATTGACTTTGTGGGACCTATAAACCCACCAGGAAAGCACACAGGAGCAAGGTATATTATCACTGCGACAGAATACCTGACTAGATGGGCCGAAGCAAGAGCAGTCAAGGACTGTAGTGCAACTATAGTTGCACGTTTTATATTTGATGACATAATAACCAGGTTTGGATGCCCTAAGACCCTTATGAGAGATGAAAGCACTCATTTCATCAGCAAGACAGTTGAAGCCCTGAATGAAGAATTTGCAGTCCACCATCAGAAGAGTACACCTTACCATCCACAAGCAAACGGGACGGTTGAAGCATTCAACAAAATATTGGAGACAACATTGACAAATATTTGCAGTGTGAATAGAGATGACTGGGATTTAAGAGTACCAACAGTACTCTGGGCTTATAGAACAACTTGCATTAAATTAACAACGTAGACCCCTTTCAAGTTGGTTTATGGTCTTGAAGTTGTTGTCCTGATGGAGTACTTGGTACCGAGCTTAATAATTGTTGCATTTATAGACATGGATGATACTGGCGTTGTTCGTGAGAGGCTTTCCCAACTAGTTGAACTAGAAGAAGATAGATTTATGGCAGGATTCCATTAGCAGGTACAAAAGGAAAGAGATAAGGCCTATCATGACAGACACATCAAGAAGAAGGAATTTAAGCAAGGTGATTTAGTATTGGTGTATGACATTGAATTTATAAGACATCTAGGGAAGTTCAGAATGCATTGGCTTGAACCATATGAGATCGCCTATGTTACAAAAGGAGGAGTTGTGCAACTAAAGACATTGAAGGGAGAATGGAAAGAGGGATTAGTAAATGGGAATCAGCTAAAGTTGTACTATGACAACCAGCTGCCTCGAAGCTCTCAGTAAAATCAAGGAGAAAAGGGTCTAGGTACCAGGAGCAGTTGAAATTGGGTACCAGACACAGAAAATATAGTCTGCACAAGGATGGGGAGAAGGCATAAAGCAGAAAGCAAAGGCTGCATTGCGTAGTCCAAAGTCGAAGTGAAACGGAAGGATCAGATCTGAAGTGCCTCGGGACGAGTCACAGGTGAGTGTTGGGGGCATGTTGGCCCTTGGTTATGGAAGGAAGCAAAAATCGAGGAAGAAAAGGACAAACGCGAACTGTGTGGGAAACACAGTGACTGTCACTAGGTCAAAGTAAGAAAAAGAGCAGAAAAGATGGAGAGAAGTAAGGAAAAGCAAGTCGTTGAATGAGGAGATCAAGGATGACAGATCAGTAAGAGAAAAGAATCGTAGACAACTCATCAAGTAGAGAAAGACACCATTGGATGCTTTGGAGCACCGCATGAGAAGGGAGGAAAGACAGGTTGGCGAAGCCCTGAAAAGGCGGATCAAGTTGACCTAGGGTTTTAGAGACCTAGGGTTTTGGGTAATCAGGATTTTGACACCCAGGTTTTGGCCTAAGGTTGTCAGTGAGGGACTATAATGTATAAATAGAGGTCAAGAGGACCTAGGTCGGATCGGTACTAGTGTTAGATATTGATATTGATTGTTGTTGGTTGAGAGATTATTATACTGTGAGAGAGAGGAGTGTTGAGAGTGAGAGCCTTATGGTATTGTAATATCTTCAGCTGGGTGCGAAGATCAAGTCATGCAGCTGGGTTAGCAGGAAGGTGGGAGACAGAGAGAAGAAGAGAGAAGATCTATTGACTAAGAGCGCAGATCAGAACTGTAAGCTTTATCTTAATATATCATAAGCACAGTTTTGTGGACATAGCCCTAGAGAGAGGGTGAACCACGTATATTTTGTGTCGTATGTGTGATTGATGCCTGGATCTCTGTCATTGTTATATTTTTATTTTCATTATTGTGTTAGATCAGATGTATAGCTACGCAGAGTAGATCTAGTTGATAAGAGATATATGAATCTTACATTATTGTTGTATTAGTTCCACTTAATATTCTCCTGGTTGTGTACATCTTTGTCCTGCAACCCCCCTCTTAGCTGATTCATGTGAGACTACATCTGCTTTGCAGGTGTTGCCCAAAGGGCCAGTAGCTAGGGCTTGTTGGTGCGCTCTTGGAGTGAACCCTGGGTCTGCCCCTGTGCCAACACCTGTCAACAAGCAAAAAATAGCCAAGTATCTTTCATCTACTACTTGTTTCCTCTTAATTTGCATGGTGTTGATGGGTGTTCGATATGCACTAAAAACACACTAAAAACCCTCAATTAAATTGTCAACCCGGGGTAAGTAAACTTAGATTTGTAGAAAAATATATGGCAAAGGTAGAAGGGTTGGTAGAATTATAGTCTAACTAGGGAGGTAGCTATCTAAGGCTAATCTACTCAAGCAAACCTATCTAATGAGAAAACCCTACTAAGCAACTTTAAACTAGGTAACCTAAGTACTTTTGGACCAAGGATCGATGGATAGTTCTAAGAAAGCAAGTAAAAACCCTATGTAAAGCAAACTAGTTCATAACAATAAGAAAAAGCAACTATTAAACATAACAATAAGCAAATAACAAAAGCAAACTACTTAAACTTGCCAACCTATATTCAATGAGTAACTAGCCTATGAAAGAAAGTAAATAAACAAGCAAGCAAAGACAACTAACTAACCTATTAAAGCAAATAAACAAGCAAGCAAAGACAACTAACTAACCCATTAAAGCAAATAGACAACTAAGAAAAACAACTAGCTAACCTATGAAAGCAAATAGACAACTAACTACTCTAAGAAAACTTCTACTGCAAATAATCAAATGAAAACTTCTCATTGAACAACTATGTAGCCTAAGAGGCAAGTGGACTAGATTCTTAATTCAAGACTATTTCTAATTCATGCAAAGGAAATCTATTTAACTGAAAGCAAGAAAAACTAACAACTAGTCTTGAACCTATAATAAGCAAGCTACTATCTAATCTATCAAAGCAAAGACTATCTTCTACTCTATGAAAGAAAGAAATAGTTTTCTAATCTATGAAATTCAAATGCATTCTATACTAATATAAGCAAACTTATACTATACTAAATTCAATCACTAACTACAACTTGAAATTGCAACCTAAATCTAAGCAATAAATTGCATAACATAAACTAAACTAGCTCTATCTTAACAATTCAAAATGTAATAAAGAAGATGCTTAAAACGGAAATTAAAGCATGACGTATAAAAAGTAAACCAACAAATACATTAACTAACAACTAGTTAAGCAAGATCTATGTAAAAATGGAATAAGCAATCTATAATTAAAAACTGAAACTAATCCTATCCATCCATCAAATCCTTGTTAAAGAAGACATGCAATAAAACTTTGTTCTACTCTGTTTTAACTTCTATTTTAAATTTGATTTTAAAAGCATAAATAAAATTCAATCTAACATCTAATTGCACACGGGGTTAGTGTATGAGTTTGCAAACTTGTTCCTAACTATAAAATCAATGCATATTAACACAAGCCTTCATACTAACCCGCAAAATAACTAAACGGTTAAGCTACAACAACAAATTAGATAACAAAGAAATAAAAGAACAGTTCATGTACAGGAAATTAAAAGACAGCTAAACTATAAAATGCATAAACAACATAAAGAATAGTTACGAGACTATTGGTGGGCCCCCCAACAAGTCGTGGTCACTTCTCAAACGCACACCACGAGCTCAGCAAAATGATTTCTCCATTAAAACTTGAAAAACACAGTCTTATACAATTCCAAAAACAAAAGAAAATGTTTTTATCTCTATCCTCTATTTTTTCTACTGCTCCTTAGCTATTGTATGACCACCACAGTGGTATTTATAAGATTTACAGACCAAGTGGTCGACCACAGGAGGGTTGAACCACTTCTAAAAACGACAAATTACATTAATGGTGGCCTAACTGCTGAAATAGATCGAGCCAATAATCGCCTTGCTCAACAACCTAAACTGAGTTGTCAAGAGTTCAGTAGTTGGAGGGGATAAGCATGAGAAAAACCCATGTCTCTGATTCGCCCACCATTAGCCGCCAATACCATAACCGCCAAATCCCCCACTGTTTTTGTGCAGGATGAGGTGTTGGACAGAGTGTCGGACCGGGTACCGAATCGAGTGCTGGAAGGAGTGTCGGACTGAGTGTCGGAAGTAGAAACATGGTGCGTTTTTGCCCTGTAACACCAGAAAAACGTGAATTAGACCTTTGGAATCATAAAACATGATGAATTATACCCATTATTGACATCAAACACGAATCATACATACCTGGTGTAGATCATACCGTTTTAACACAAAATTCTTCAAAAAGATTCTCCAAAACATGAAAAACACATATGTACATTCAGTAAAAGTGCCTAATAACTGTCTTAAAATTGATCATATCTCGGGCCCAACATTACCCCCACACCTAAGATTTTGCAAGTCCCACTACAAACAAAAAGAAATTGCCCTTTATGACTAACTTGCGAAGGAGGGGGTGGATTAGCTTTAGAAGCTTCTCCCTCTTGCCCGAGGGATTTTGACTTGGAATTTTTGTGGTGTTTTAATTGCATCCATATACTATTATTGGTGGCAGTAATATCATCAACCTAACGCTGTAGATAATTCATCTTAGCTTGTAGGACAATGTTATCATGGTGTAAATGACAACGTGTTTCATGCTCTCTAAGTTTGAATTGGATGGTTTGGAGCTTTTGGAGGCTGATGATGACATTTGAGGAAGCCTTGAGATGTATATTATACCCTCGATCCTTTAAACCATGCAAAAAAGCAATTTTACCATTGAAAAATTAGTTCCAAAAGTGACTTCCCATAAGCCCAACAATTTTGGCCTGGCGAACTTGTGAAAAATAGTTATCAAAGTGACACCTGTAACTAGAAGAAATTAAAACCTGTGTAAAAAATGAGAGGGGTTTTTGTTTTTTAATATTTTCTTGACAAAAACCTCTCTTGGTTTTCAAAAATTCACTTTCAGTTGTTAGGAAAACATGCCAAGAAAACATGACTAAAATAGGAAAAACAGAGTGTTTTATTTCCTAAACAACTAGGCCTCTAAGAGAATTGCATATATACAAAACCATAACGTATATTTAGAAACTAAGAGAGATTGTTTTTTTTTAATATATCCTTGATAAAAACCTCTCTTGGTTTTCAAAAATTCCTTCCCATTTGTTAGGAAAACACAAAAATAAAATATGACTAAAACAGGAAAAAAAACAGAGTGTTTTATTTTCTAAAAGCATGGGCCTCTAAGATGATACAATATATCCCAAACCATAAAGTATATTAAAAAACTAAGAGAGGTTATTGTGTTTTGGTATGTTATGAACAAAAATTTCCTCCAAGTTTCAAAATTACTTTCCCATTTGTTCAGAATCTGATCTTGAAGTTGGTTACTCAAAACTTGTAGAAGCACAGCGTGCTCTTAGCAGAAGCGCAACGTGTTCTTTGATAGGGATTTTGGAGGCCTTCCCATAGGATATTTTGTATGAAAGTGGTATGGGTGTAAATTTTATGATGTATAATACACAATGGAACCATCAAGCACTGTAAATTCCTTCTCCAACCCTATGAAAAACTGACTTGAAGTCAAACTATCCAAATGTGCATAAACCCTCCTATAGTGATTGTATTGGGGGGATTTATCTCAAAAAATAACACCTGTGCATAAAATGAAGGAGGTTTTTGTTTCTTGGTCTATTATTGACAAAAACCTCTTTCACTTTTGTCAAAATCATCTTCCTTAATTCAGAAACCAATTTTTAAGTAGAACTTTGACCAAGACAATCATTTGAAAATTTATGACAAAGAATGATGACATGACCATGATGAAAATTTATGACCTTGGATGAGTGGAGGGAGTAGTAATGACACCTAGACACACCAATGACAATTTTACAACCAATATATGTCAAATTTTATTTGATAATTTTATTTTGAAAATATAACAATTTGACCTAATAACCCTATCAATCACATGAAAGAGTAAATTTGATCATTGGTGACTGACAGAACTGACAGATACTAACAAAAGGCTTGGTTTGTACTGGTAGGCATGGTGAACAGGAGAATTTTTATTGCCTATCATCAATATGTAACAATTCAAACAACTAATCCTCTTTTCATAAGCTTGGAATACTGATGACAGTAAGTATTTAGCAGTTGTAATCGCTCTGTATTTGTCACAAAGAGTAGTTAAGTATAAGTAGTCTTCTATAGCATAAACATAAAAACACACAGGAGATTATAACACACACAATGATGTCAGCAGTATATAATTTATCATACCAATACAAACAACTGTTGATATAATATCCCAATACTTTGTAAAAAGACAATATGACAGAATTTTGACAGAAATCCTACTTCCACTTCTCATGGGTTTGCTATACAAATGGGCAATGCTTAGCATTTTTAGCTCAAGAAACTCCCCCCAGACCAAATATATGGCACGTCCTCGTGCCATGAATTAGAAATAGGATTCATGGTCTTTGTTGTTTTTAGAGGGGGGTTAGCAATAGGCTTCTTGGTCTTCTTGCTTGATGAGGCTGCAGGGGTATCAACAAGTTTCTTGGACTTTTGGTCTGGTAAATGAATAGCTTGAGCATGAGGATTTGGGTGGAGTAACATTCCCTAAATCAAGAGTCTTTGTGCTAGTATTGATTGTAAGATGAGGGTTTGCAAATTGGTAAATGAACTCATCCCACGTTTTCCCCAATCCAGCTAAGACAAGTAGTTTGATAAGGCCGTGGTGAAATAAGTTGTTATGGGGATTGGTTACATCCTTCCTCACTTGGGAAGACATCTTCTCAAGACTCTTTAAGAAGTAAAAGGGAAAGTTACAATGGCTTATTGAACTGAAAGTGAGCTAATAATCGAAATTGAAAGGCTTTAAAGACGGAATATCTACCTTCACATGTAATCAATATGGTGACGACTATGAGAGAGTTGATTAGCTCCTCTTTTATCCACTCCTTGGAGTATCCCTTAGCTCTAGACATGTTCTAAAATTCGGTTTTGAAAACCCTATTATAGCTTGCTCTTGGAAACTGGTGGTGTTTAAATCAGTGGTCTCCAACTCTTGGGATCTTTGTCACCGAGGCAATTGATTCCTCACAGGCCACGAACATAGTGAATAGGAGTTGAGGCAGGCTAAGAGTGTTCCATTGTTGTTGATTTTTCCACCATGTTCACTCAATCCACTTGCATAGAACATCTAATGTCAAACCTACAATGAACAACCTATAACAAAAATGTAATTTCAAACCTACAATAAATAGCCTGTAACAAAAACAAACCAATAGAGTGGTCTGTTAAGGACATATACAACAATTTATAGCACACGGGAGTTTAGCACTTCAAAATAAAATGATTGTTGATGTAATAACATGTATCATGAAAATAATACAAAATTTTACAAAGATTTAATTTTTTAGGCAATGATCATTTGTCAAATCATTAACCCCTCCCCCACACCTAAGTATTGTGACACCTCACAATCAAAAGTATAGGAAACCAGTCAATTCTCTCGATAGACAAATATTTACAGTTTGTAAAGTGTAAAGATAAATTTCACAAATTGGTCTAACGAGATGGTTAGAAGATGGCCCCACCTATAGGATAAGAGATCATATATATATATAAGAAGAGGTAGGCAAGAGAGTTTCAAGATAGTCTCAGAGTTAGTTCTCAATGGAAAGTTTATGGAGTTCATTAACCTTAGCTTAACCATACATACTTCATGTCATCTTTGTCTACAAGTAATGTCATATATCAGGACAAGTTTAAATTTATTATTTATTTTTTGTCAGATTATCATCCTCGCTAGGTAGAATGCCCCGCTGCCAGCAAGCCTGTTCAGTACTCCGACAGGTTTACCTAGTCATACCACAGGTCAGTACCCGCTGCCATCAAACTTGTTCATTATCCCAACGGGTTAGCCTCTTACACCCTCAGAGACTAGCCCTCCATATTTCAATATTTTAGCATAATATTTCTTTATGCAAGAAGATGGGGG
>JASDQU010103230.1:96679-113412 GCA_032191745.1 Picea mariana | reverse complement strand
ATTGGGATTGTATTTATGTTAGAGGATGAATTTTCGTTATATATATTCCTTAGTGATTTTCCTGATGAAAGGGGTACTTAAGCGAATGTGGCCTATCTAAAGATACCATATAATCAAGCTATTTAGTGTGTAGTGGATGGTACCATTGAGAAAGAACAGAAAGGTATCTCTAGGCTCAACTCACTTTCTTATTTTGTAAGTTATTGTGATGTTTCCTGTAAGTTTTAAACCTGTGAAGTAAAGCAATGCATATAGATTCTTAAGCAAAACAGAAATTAATCAATGGCTCATTCACATAGTACACAGAGATTTATACCGAAAACCCTCAACCGGGAAAACCTTTCTTATATTCATTATATTGAATTTCACCATTCAATGTACAATATATACAATATTTTTAGGTATTCCATAGATACCAAAACCCTAATCCCTAAAACCAGGATTATTTTAGTAAACCGCTAAAAATAGCAAAATCTGCTAATAATAGAAAAAACCGCCCATGACACAAACACAACACTACTACGAGGGATCGTCAGACGCAGTTGTCATATCTGACACACCCACACACACACACATGCAAAGAATATAACACATACCCAACATTCTCCCACTTGTTGTTTTCTTTGCATCCAAGGGTCCAGGGGATTATATAGTAAACAATCCAAGGCAGCAATGCCCATTGTTACTCTACACCAGGAGAACTTTTTTGTTCTCATGGACTTTGTCAATGAATCTGCAACATTCTTCAAAGTGTCAACATTTTCTAGCAACGCCTTCTTTTCCTCAACCATGTCTCTCACAAAGTGATACTGAACATCAATATGCTTTGTCTTCAAATGGTAAGTTGGGTTCTTTGCCAAGAAGATTGCACTCTGACTATCACAATATAATCTCACTGCTTGTTGTACCAACCCAATACCTGAACACAATATTTGTAACCATATTGCTTCCTTGCTTGCATGAGTGGTTGCCATGTATTCAGCTTCTGTAGTTGAGAGTGCCACTACAGCCTATCTTTTGCTCATCCAACTAATTGCTCCTCCAAATAGGTTAAACACATACCCACTTGTAGATCTTTTGCGATCCAGATCTCCAGTCCAGTCTACATCAACAAAGTCATGTATGTCCAGCACTCTGTCCAATCCCAATCTTCCTTGGTAGCACAATTCATAACTGGCAGTGCCATGAAGATACCTGAAGACCCTCTTTATTGTTGTCCAATGCTCCTTCCCTGGTTTTGACATATACCTAATCAAAACTCCCACTACATGTGCAATGTCCAGTCTAGTACAGACCATTGCATACATCAAACTGCCAACTACACTGGCATACGGAACATGGGACATGTCCTCTTCTTCTTCCTATGTCTTGGGACACTGATCTGCAGATAAATTTACACCTATAGGAATAGGAACCTTGATCGGTTTACTTCCATGCATATTAAACCTCTGCAATATCGTCTCAACATATTTTCTCTGATTCAACCAGAGTTTCATGTTTGCACGATCTCTTTTAATCTCCATTCCCATAGGGAAGTTAGCAGCACCGAGATCCTTCATGTCAAATTTGGAGGATAGTTGTGATTTCACCTCCTTGATAACATCCATGTTATTTCCTACCAACAACATGTCATCAACATACAACACTACATAAATGAAGTGATTACCAACCTGCTTGGAATATACACAGTGATCAGCCCTGCTTCTTACAAATCCCAATCCAAGGATGTATATGTCAAACTTTTGGTACCACGTCCTAGGTGATTGCTTCAAACCATATAGTGACTTATTTAGCTTACAAACCAGCTCTTTCTTTCCCTTCACTACAAATCCTTCTGGTTGCTTCATGTATATTTCTTCTTCCAGATCCCCATGTAGGAATGATGTCTTCACATCCATCTATTCCACTTCAAGATCAAAAACAGCAGCAATAGATAAAAGAAATCTAATAGAAGTTAACATAGCAACAGGAGAAAAAATTTCACCAAAGTCAATTCCCTCAACTTGGGAATAACCTTTTTCTACTAACCGAGCTTTGTATTTCTCCACTTTACCTTGTGCATTAAACTTCTTCTTAAACAACCATTTTCTACCAACATATTTTCTTCCAGCTGGAAACTCAACTATATCCCATGCCTCATTCTTATCCAAGGCATCCATTTCTTCAACCATGGCCTTATTCCAGAGTTTACTATCCTCTTAATTCACTGCTTCCCTAACAGTTATGGGATCATCATCAGTAATAGATAAAGAAAAATTGGAATGAAAATCAAGTGGACTATACCTTTTTGGTTGTCTTCTATCTCTCACTGATCTCCTCAATACTGGGGTATGAGGTTCTTATTCTTCTTCTTCTTCTTCAGATGATTCAGATTTTGCATCATCCAACTCAAGCTCTATTTTCTCAGGTTCATCTTGCGTTGGTAGGAATTCATGTTTGCACACATCTTTTACCTCTCTGAAAGCAACATCTCAACTGTAAACGGTTTTCTTGGTTTCTGAGTTCCAAAGATTATAACCTTTCACACCATCTTTATAACCAATAAAGAAACACTTTCCAGCCTTTTTATCCAGCTTACTTCTATTTTTCTTTGGAACATGTACATAAGCATCACAACCAAACACTCTAAGATGTTGAAGAGAGGGTTTCTTTCTAGACCATACCTCGTGTGGAGTTTTATCATCCAACGCTAATGAAGGTGATCGATTGACCAGGTAACATGTTGTACCCACTGCCTCTGCCCAGAATTCTTGTCCTAACCCAGAACCGCTGAGCATGCTCCTTTCTTTTTCCATCAGTGTCCTGTTCATCCTTTCTGCAACTCCATTCTACTGAGGAGTGTATGGAGTAGTCTTCTGCCTTGCTATACCACACTTCTTACAAAATTCTTCGAATTCATTTCTACAGAATTCTCCACCATTATCTGTTGTCAATACCTTTATTTTCTTCTCTATATGATTTTCTACCAGAGCCTTAAACTCTTTAAATTTATCAAATACCTCAGATTTCTTTCTAAGAAAATAAATCCATGTGTTCCTTGAAAAATCATCTATGAATGAAATATAATACACAGATTTACCTAGGAATGGAACAGGAACAGGTCCAAACACATCACTGTGTATCAACTCTAAGATCCCCTTTGCTCTTGTAGCACCAGATGGGAATCTTACTCGATTTTTTTTACCATATATGAAATGTTCACAGAAATCAAAATCCAGAGTGCAATTAGACATACCTTCAACCATACCTTTACTGTGTAGTGTTCGAAGGCCCTTTTCTCCAATATGCCCCAGTCTTTGATGCCACAGCATGGTCTTCTTTTCTGGGACAGTATTGGTCTTGTCTCCTTCATTTCTCTGCTCAGAGACAACAGAACTGTTACACCCATTAGTATAAGTGCTTCCCAACAACTTGTACAGAGTTCCACACCGAACTCCCCTCATCAACACCATTTCTCCTCGTACCATCTTGCAAGTGCCCTTTCCAAATACAGTATCCACTCCTACATCTTCATCTTGCTTACAGATATTAAGCTCCTGGCTAGTTTTGGAATGTGTAGAACCCCAAGTAGAGTTCTAATCCTTCCATATTTTAGGAGCAACTTAACTCTTCCACTTCCTAAGATTTTTGTTGTCGAGTCATCTCCTAGGAATACATCACCACCATCATATTTTTCATATTCAGAGAACCACTCCCTGTGAGGAGTCATATGGTATGACGCACATGAGTCGATCAACCATACATCATGGTCTGCATGTGTACTTGTAGATGCTAGGTAAAAATCACCTCCTTCTTCAGTGGAGGTTTTTGCCTCTGGGAAAGAGGTACTATTAGATCCCTTTGGTTTTTCAACCTTCTTAGACTTGCAATCTTTCTTATAATGCCCTTTTTTACCACACTTCCATCATTTCCTCAAATATTTTCCTAGAGAGTTAGATCTACCTGTAGATTTAGATCTCCACCTCGAAGGCTTACCAAGATTCTTGTCTTGGGTACGACCTCTTACAAATAAAGCATCTGTGCTATGAACATCCATGCTTTTTTGCCTCATCTCTTCAGATAACAAGGATGCAACTACATCCTCATACTTCAATGTAGATTGAGTGGTACTACCTATTGCTACAACCAGATTATCCCAAGAGTCTGGAAAAGAACATAACAAAGTAATACACTTATCTTCTTCTGCAATCGTAATATTAATAGAGCCAAGTTGACTTACCAGAGTATTAAAGGTGTTTAGATGTTCTGTCACAGAATCTCCATCTTCCATCCTAAGATGATACAACTTCTTTCGAAGAAACAACTTGTTTACCAGGGACTTTGATTGATACCAATTCCCCAACTTATCCCATAGTTCCTTGGCTATAGATTCTCCTGAGACATTCAACAACACTGAATCTGCTAGGCAGATTCAAATAGTACTCCTTGCTCTTATGTCCAACTTCTCCCAATCTTCCTTCGACATACCAGTAGGTGATGTACTGGTAGTTTGTGTACTAGTAGATTGTGTACCAGTAGCATGTGTGCTAGTAGACGGTGTACCAATAGCCTGTGTACCAGGATCCACAACAATCCATTGTTCTTTGTCTACAAGAAGGTCCTCCATCTTCAGCTTCCATAGCTCAAAGTTTTTACCATTGAACTTCTCTATCTCGATTCTAGATGAGCTCGCCATTCCTCTAACTATACTCGAATCTCCACTGCAAAAGCTCCCACTAAACCCAGGTTTATCATAGACCAAAGAAAACTTGATCTATCAAGACCGAGCCAAACCCTCAACAAAAAAGGCGTCCCTCTAAAGCCAAAAATGAGCTCTGATACCACATGTAATTTTTAAACTTGTGAAGTAAAGCAATGCATATAGATTCTTAACCAAAACATAAATTAATCAATGGCTCATTCACATAGTACACAAAGATTTATACCGGAAACCCTCAACCAGGAAAACCTTTATTATATTCATTATATCGAATTTCACCATTCACTATACAATATATACAATGTTTTTAGGTATTCTGTAGATACCAAAACCCTAATCCCTAAAACCGGGATTATTTTTAGTAAACCACTAAAAATAGCAAAAACCACCCAAAAAAATATTTGGGACCCCCCTAGGAAAGCACCCGACGCACACGACACAAACAGAGCACTACTACGAGGGATTGTCAATCGCAATTGTCATATATAACGTGCCCACACACACACATGCAAAGAATATAACACATACCCAACATTTCCATGACTAACCGCTAATCAAACCTCCTTGTTACTATTTAATAAATATACTTTACTCACTTACTCAGGTTTCTTGGAGAAACTGTATGAGAGACCTCTAAGCTTGATGGTTACAATGTCACTTCCTTATATAGTGGTGAAGGTTCAAGAGAAACTGATATTTAAGATGCCTTGAGAAAAAAAAAGATGAAATTCTTTGCAAAAACATGGCTAATTACAACAACTCATTATTCATTTGATGCTTAGCACACAACAGGGTTCAAGTGTAACAATGTTTTGAAGAAAAATCCTTTTTATATTTCCTTGAATTGTCTACTCCTGGTGAGATAAATACCTACAAATATCCCTAAAATTGTTTGCAAAAACCACACTCTAAAATATAATAAACTAATGAGATCAATGAGATCAAGTCATAGGAACATGTATCTCATAGTTGTTTTATTAAAAGAAAATGTAAAATGAGGTTGCATTAGACTTCTAAGCTAAACCAACAACATGCAGCTTTTATTTACTATCCTACCCTACCTTAAAAAAAGGGGGAAATATTTATTCAAGTGTAAGAACTCTTCCAATGTAACCATGTGCGGAGCAAGATAAGAAACATACTCATATCCATATATGAAAAAGTTACCGCAATGATTACCTAGATATGAAGAACCAACCAACCTACTTGTTTTGGCATCAGAAGGTGTTGAAGAAGAGAATAGTATTGTGGCCTGATGACCTCTTGAAACCAAATCTCAATGTAATATTGATGTTCATCAACAGTAATTTCTATGCTCCCCTTCATCATGCTATTCAGATCCTCTTCTTCTCGATGATTGATTTCTGAAGTACATAAAGGATCTGTTGAGATGGATGTTGAGAACTCCTCAATCTTAGGTCTTAATGATTTCTCTCCATTGGATGTAGTCCATAATTTTTCAGGTTCCTTCGCATTTTGGCAAGGAAAATCATTTGTAGCTCATAGGACCTTGATTATTCTAATGTTTCCGAGGAGGTAGATATACTTTTGGCTGCTGCCAAAATATGTTCTTCTTGAAAAGAAGAAATCCCAGCTGCTGCTAGGATTTGACAAAGTTCCCACGGGCTAATGGTTGCTTCTGATTTCATCTTTCCATTTGATAAAACTTGGTTCACACAAAGATGATGTCCACAAAGTTAGGATCTCCTAATGGTGGTGTAAAATCAAAGGTTGTATTGTTTGGTTCTGTGGAAGGCTTGAGTGGTCTTGCCTCCTGTCTCAATACTACTGATGCTTCAATTTTATGTTCTATAGTGCTCCCTATCTTAGTCTCTTCAGAGACTACTTTAGCTCTTTGGGTTGATCTAGCTCCTATTTTTCGGTATCGGTCTGCAGAATTTATGAGTGGAACGTTCCTGCCCCCAAAAAGGTCGGAAGGAACCTTGGTTGAAAGATCTGATTTAGATTTAACGTATCTACCTTTTGGGTCTCTAGGTCTATTCATGCAAGAAAACAAAAAGAAAAAGAAAAAATACCATTGGGTTTGGGGGAACCTGTTATAGCAGATGTTTAGGTTCTTACCTCTCGTCTTAAAGTTCCCCTGCCACCAAACTAATGCTAAGGTCTAGAAGTCATCTAATTCCTACCTATTTCCTACCTTGAGACAACTCCTCGACAACGGTGTCAAAAATGATGGGTGCTCTATGTGCACTAAAAACACATTAAAAACCCTCAATTAAATTGTCAACCCGGGGTAAGTAAACTTAGAGTTGTAGCAAAATATATGCCAAAAGTAGAAGGGATGGTAGTAGTATAGTCTAACTAGGGAGGTAGCTATCTAAGGCTAATCTACTCAAGCAAACCTATCTAATGAGCAAACCCTACTAAGAAACTTTAAACTAGGTAACCTAAGTACTTTTGGACCAAGAATCGATGGATAGTTCTAAGAAAGCAAGTAAAAACCCTATGTAAAGAAAACTAGTTCATAACAATAAGCAAAAGCAACTATTAAGCATAACAATAAGCGAATAACAAAAGAAAACTACTTAAACTTGCCAACCTATATCCAATGAGTAACTACCCTATGAAATCAAGTAAATAAACAAGCAAGCAAAGACAACTAACTAACCTATTAAAGAAAATAGACAACTAAGAAAAACAACTAGCTAACCTATTAAAGAAAATAGACAACTAAGCAAAAGACAACTAACTACTCTAAGGCAACTTCTACTGCAAATAATCAAATGAAAACTTCTCATTGAACAACTATCTAGCCTAAGAGGCAAGTGGACTAGATTCGTAATTCAAAACTATTTCTAATTCATGAAAAGGAAATCTATTTAACTGAAAGCAAGAAAAACTAACAACTAGTCTTGAACCTATAATAAACAATCTAATATCTAATCTATCAAAGCAAAGACTATCTACCCTACAACAGCAATAAAACTATCTCCTAAGCTATGAAAGCAAGAAAGCTATCTTCTACTCTATGAAAGCAAGAAACGGTTTTCTAATCTATGAAATTCAAATGCATTCTATACTAATATAAGCAAACTTATACTATACTAAATTCAATCATTAACTACAACTTGAAATTGCAACCTAAATCTAAGCAAGAAATTGCATAACATAAACTAAACTAGCTCTATCTTAACAATTCAAAATGTAATAAGGATAATGCTTAAAGCAGAAATTAAGGCATGACGTATAAAAACTAAACCAACGAATATATTAACTAACAACTAGTTAAGCAAGATCTATGTAAAAATGGAATAATCAATCTATAATTAAAAACTGAAACTAATCCTATTCATCCATCAAATCCTTGTTAAAGAAGACATGCAATAAAACTTTGTTCTACTATGTTTTAACTTCTACTTTAAATTTGATTTTAAAAGCATAAATAAAATTCAATCTAACATCTAATTGCACACGGGGTTAGTGTATGAGTTTTCAAACTCATTCCTAACTATAAAATCAATGCATATTAACACAAGCCTTCATACTAACCTGCAAAAGAACTAAACAGTTAAGCTATAACAACAAATTAGATAACAAAGAAATAAAAGAACAATTCATGTACAGGAAATAAAAAGACAGCTAAACTATAAAATGAATAAACAACATAAAGAATAGTTACCAGACTGCTAGTGGGCCCCCCAGGAAGTCATGGTCACTTCTCAAACACACACCACGAGCTCAGCAAAACGATTTCTCCATTAAAACTTGAAAAAAGCAGTCTTATACAATTCTGGCAATTGAAAAATGCAAAAACAGAGGAAAACGTTTTTATCTCTATCCTCTACTTTGTCTACTGCTCCTTAGCTATTGTATGACCACCACAGTGGTATTTATAAGATTTACAGACCAAGTGGTCGACCATAGGAGGGTTGAACCACTTCTAAAAACGACAAATTACATTAATGGTGGCCTAACTGTCGAAAGAGATCGAGCCAATAATCGCCTTGCTCAAAAACCTAAACTGATTTGTCAAGAGTTCAGTAGCTGGAGGGGATAAGCACAAGCAAAACCCATGTCTCTGATTCGCCCACCACTGGACGCCAATACCATAATCGCCAAATCACCCACCGTTTTTGTGCAGGATGAGATGTTGGACGGAGTCTCGGACCGGGTACTGGATCGAGTGCTAGAAGAAGTGTCGAACTGAGTGCCGAAAGTAGAAACGTGGTGCGTTTTTGCCCTGTAACACCAGAAAAACGTGAATTAGACCTTTGGAATCATAAAACGTGATGAATTATACTCAATATTGACATCAAACACAAATCATACATACCTGGTGTAGATCATATCGTTTTAACACAAAAATTTTCAAAAAGCTTCTCCAAAACATGAAAAACACATATGTACATTCGGCAAAAGTGCCTAATAACTGTCATAAAATTGATCATATCTCAGGCCCAACAGGTGTCTAGTTGCATAGCCAATGAATGCAATATGTCAGTTTTTAAGCATTTGGTGTGTAGTCATAGGTTATACAAAGAACCTACAATTCAAAAAGAAAGGTATTAATATATTTCATAGTTCGGCCATTGAGATGAGGAAGAGAAGAAAGATTTATATTCTTCATCCTTGTTTCCTCATCAATTTCCTGAATTAGAAATTGAAATAATTCAAGTTGATCCTCCCTTTCTTTTTCCATAGTGTTTAAATATGGAGACTCCTCTATCTTAAATTCCTAGCTCAACAAGAAGGATGATGAAAATACGTGCAACAATGTACTCTCCTTCCTCAAGCAACTTAGCAAATTCTTCAAGAATTTGTCGTATATCATTTAGGTTTTCTTTAGCAAGTTGTTTCAAAACATCTTCAAAATTTTATTAATGCAGTACTTAACCATTTATACATGCTTCGTATACACCAATCAGTCTTTTTGGTAAATATATGCCATACTTATCTCTAAGTCAATGCATACAAATAAATATGTATTTTTTTTTCAAAAAAATATTTATTGTTCCTAATGCAATTTTTAGCAACCTCCCCATAAACAACGCCAAAAAGTGGTGGGCCAAAGAATTGGATCAATATAAATCAATTTACGGAGCCGGATGGAGCGAGAGGAAGCAACGCGGCTAGGGCCTAAACCCTAGTTGCCTCTGATCCGATTTTGTTTGCAGGGACGTGTGTAGCAGCGACCAGGAAGGAACAGGGCCAAGGATCGGCGGAGTAGTGCGACCCTCTCACCTTGCACGCGTTTTGGTTTTGTCTACAGGGGCGTGTCTTCGATTGGAGCAGCGACTAGGGGAATACAGGGTCGTGGATCCCTCTCGCCTGGCCTCTTGCTTGCTAGAGGTCGCCGCTTTCTACGATGGCCCCAGTCCCGATCGCCGAGATGGAAAAAGACCCTTTGGAAGCTTTCAAAATGTTAGTCCGCTCAGCAGGACCTAAATCCAATCCATCTCTCTCGTCTAAGTTTGTTAAGAAGATGGAGGAGATCCCTTCTCTGGAGCTAGATCCAGAGGACCCTTGCAAGCTTGCTCTCCTTCTAGCAGAAAATGCCCTCATCGGAAAGTTTACGGGGCTATGGCCAAACCCAAAAAAAGTGGAGGCATGGATGGATGATCATTGGAAGATGATGATACAGGGAAACGTTACTCTGTACGCAGTAGGCAGAGGTTTTTTTGTTTTCAGCTTCACGAGGAAAGCGGACCGTGATTTAGTTTTCAGATCTGGTCCCTATTTCATGGGGTCGAAAGGGATGTTCTTAGCCCCCTGGACTCTTGACTTTAACCCCGGAGCCGATATCACAGCAGCCCCTGTTTGGGTTAGGCTGCCTCACCTTCCATTGCATCTCTGGGGGATAAGCTCTCTGGAGGACATTGGAAATAAGCTTGGGCGTTTCCTGGACAGGGCAGAGCCGAAGGGGGAACAGTTCACCTGCGCTCGTATTTGTGTTGAGGTTAATCTCGAAAAAGGACTTCCGGATGCCATTAAGCTCTCTCTGGGGGAATGGTGCCATATCCAAGAGCTGGACTACGAGCAGATTCCTTTTAAGTGCCTCCGATGCCATGCTTACGGTCATTTCGCAAAAAGTTGTCCCAAAACCTCTGAGGAGCCGGGACCAGTCAAAGAAGATGATTTTCAGCCAGTAACTAACTGACGAAGGCAGCCAAGGCGAAAGGATCTGTTAGCCCAGGCCCCAAAGGCCACCCATACGGCAGAGGCAACTCTAGAAACTAAAAACAGCTTTGATGCGCTGAAGGAGGATGAAGCCCTGGATCCAGAAGCAACAACAGTTAAGAAAGATCCCCTGGCAGACGAAAGCCCTCCGGATTCCACCCCCCCAGAGACAATGGCAGCAAAAGAAACTCGGGCTTCAGTTCCGGAACCTTCTGCCTCTGCAGGCCTGGTTGTTTCAGTCTCTGTGGAAACTTCTGAACTAGAAGACAATTCAGCTCTGTCTCCACCCCTTACCCGAGGGCGAAAGACCAATAAAGCGCGCATAGAAAAGGAGGCGGCCTCCAACATTTCTTTAGGTTCTCAGAAAAAGCTGGACCCCTACATTAAGGGGAAATTTTCATCCCCCTCGGTTTAATGCTTTGCTTATGTCTTCTACTATGCTCACAATTTGTGAGAATTTACTCATGTATGCAATTTTTGTCATTTTCTCGAATTAGTTCAAGAAGCAAATGGGATTGGTTTCCCAAGACATTCACAAGAAGGTTGGCAGCACTGTTAGAGGTCACCAACCTTCTTCGGATATGTAACTTTCTGACTCAGGCTTGCCAGAAAGCCGATTAATGCAACATAACCGTTCTAGTTAAAAAAAAAAAAAAAAAGAATTGGATCAATATATACTTAATCCATCAACTACACTATAATTATCAACCCTTGGATCATGCAAACTTATGAGATTCTATGCTCTATAAATGCAAACAAAAAGTCAAATTTGAACTATAATTCTATTGCAAAATTGTGATAAAGCAAATGCTCAATTTTGATATCTCATTCTAATTTATCCTTCATGCACTTGGATCCATAAATTTCACTCCTATCTCTTCTAAAAATGTATAGAAGACAAATGAAGGTCTAGGGTCACTTCCTCTTGGGTGGAAAATCAATTAAATGATAAGGCCTCATTGAATTAATGACCTTGTGTTGTGGTTAGACTATTCAATCCTTACAACACTAAGTATCATATGATAGATACATAGGATCCACATCAAGGTATTGAACATTGTAAATTTAATACATTTTACAAAAATACATAAATTAAAACTGTTGTTCAAAGAAATACAAGAGATGAAAGTAATGTTATAAAACAAAGTGAAAGAAACTAGTACTTTGTTTTCTACGGAAGTATATCGAAGTTATTGAAACCCTTGGAGAAACTCAAACACTTAGAACTTGAACAGAACTTTGTGTACTTTATTCAAAAAATATCATGTAACATAAGAGAGGAATGTTTCCTCAGCAAGGAAAATGAAATGATAATACTAACTATTATACTCCATCAATTGTCGTATATTTGTACTTGAAAAGAGTCTTATCTATCCCATTCAATCATTCCCTTAATCGGTGGGAGTTGCCCCTTAACTTTCTAATTTTCCACGTGTTGTTCCAAGGAATGTTTTTCTTCCTAATCAATTAAAATCCTTGATATCAAGATGAAATCAAATTGCCTCAAGTCTTTATTGTTACCTCCAAGTGATAACATCTCTGAAGGTTGTGAAGGGACAACATCCCTTAAGTTTCTCAACCTTTCAACAAGGTGCTCTATGATAATAAGTGAAGGAGATTAGTTTGTCTTGTAGATTGAATCGGTTAACTAAGGTTGAAATATTCCCTACTTGTAAACCCTATTAGTTCAAAGATGTTGTAATGATCCAAATGCTTAAAATATCATAACAGAATAGAAGTACACACCATATACAAAATATGAGTGTGGATCACAACTCCAAGATAGATAACTTTTGCAATAACTACTTAAATAATAGAAGAACCTCCTCCACATAACTAAATACATTCATACATCATAATTCGCATGTCCTCAATAATGAATACGTGATATCTATATATACCTATTCACACGTGCACATGAGGCCCCTTTACTATTAGGCCAACCCTAACACATATATATTTACACATTACATGTACATTTAGCCCCATATATCCCCCCGGGGTCATATCATGTACATTTAGCCCCATATATTCCCTCCCTTGGAGTCATCTCATATAAATTTAACCTTATATAGGCACCCCTTGGTTCATAACATAGTACCCTCCTTCAAAACGCTTTGTCCTCAAAGCTTTACAATTAAAGGCTTCACATGTGATGGAATCAAGTAATATGATTTTCTTATGTTCCTTATTTCTTCTTTCATTTGATGATGATCCATCCATCCAAAATCAATTGGTTTTGTTCATAATCATTGGTGGTTAGTTGTTGCATAATTTCATTTGCCTTGATTCCATGTATTGTTTTTGAAGCTTCTCCAATTTGTAGTGGTTGTTGGTCTCTTATAATGGCTTGTTGAAGAGTGGTTTTGTGATTCCTTGTTCCATGAATATTGGCAAGTATTCCATCTTTTTCCTTTATAATTTTAAATTGACCTTTTTTTCTTCCTTGAAATATTTCTCAGTAATGAGGTTGTTGATATGGTTTCACATTTGACGGATTTCCTTCACTCGGCACATGCATTTCAACTATATTCTTTTCAGAGACAATTGCATCCTCTATCCTCTTTGCCTGGTCTTTAATTACTCTATCATTGGAGATAATACCATCATATTTGGAATGTACATCCTACAAACAAAGTTCAAATTATTGAAGCATCTTTTGGTGACCTTCTTGAATCTTGTTTTATTTCTCCTTTTGAAGTTGCATGTGACCCCATCTATCAAATTTTGATGTCCTTCTTCAATTATGGATTACATTTCTAATTTTACCTCATTGATATTTAGGGATTCCTCAATTTTCTTGTAAATTTTCTCTTCAAGTATTTTGGTAGTTTCTTCATCTAATATCCTTTCTTTTTCTTGATTTTGACAATGCCTCTTTTCTTGTTTCAATCTCTTAACCTCATCCAAAAGTTTTTTATCATGGTTTTGTAATCTACATATTTCTTCACATTTCTTTTGCAATTATTACCTTGACTCATTTTTTCCAACTTTCCATTGCTAATGTTTTCTTTCTTTATGTTTTTAACCTCCTTAATGAGTGATTCATTAAGGGATTGCATCTTGGAAAACTCTTCATCTTTCTTAATAATATATTTTCTTAGTTCTTCATTCTCCTTTTGCAATTGGGAGACTTTTTATTTTTCTTCTTTTAACTCATCTTAAATTGTATACATTGCTTCCATTTTTGTATCCCTAATTTGTTTATCTGAGAAGCGTTTTTCAAATTGTTCCTATGTGAGGTTCCATTTAGTATCATTATCCATACTCATCCACCACTTTCCAGCTTCACCAAAAAGATAAAAACTTGTTGAAGGATTCCTATCATATTATTTTACCAACCTCAACCATTCCATAGGATTGATTTCATTTGTATATTCATCTCTTGTAAATTTAGGTATTGTCATCGAATCTTAACTAAGATCTAACCACAATCCTCAACATACAACCTCTATATATTAAATATAATTATCTCAAATAGTTATAATCATTTCTCCAATATAATATTCTATGTTTATTCTTTCCAATGGATTTTGAATCAGCTTAATCAGACATCTCAATCAAAAGTTATGATAGTTTTAGGTGAACATACCTTTGAAACCATGATTTGGAGTTTGTCTTGTTGGTCGACCTTCCTTCTGACGTATTTTTTAAATTTCAGCCCTTTTGAGTCTGAAATTTCATCTTGTAGTAATCTAAAATGTATTCTCTGCAATGCCATGGGTCTATCCAAAAATTGGATTTTCCAATTGAAATTTATGGTAACTTTCCCAAACCTTGTTGATTTTTTGCATTTTTTGTAGAGTGAACTTGTACGGAATGCCACATGTCCAATATTTAATACCAAACTCTGAAAATTGTACAAAAAATAATATGGACTTTCCTATTTCAAATGCAAGTAGTCTCACTGAATTTGGATCCTCTCTGAAGAAGATATGATTGTTGTACCCAAAACACATGTTTGTGACTGCTAATAGGACTAGTCAAAAACCTTATATTCCACAGGGTATATCTCCAAAATTATAACGACCCACAACCTGAAACTTGTATTAATGGTACATTACAATGTCTTCTAAATAACATCCAAGTTTCATTTTATGAAGCATGACAAAACACAAGTTGCAGCAAAAATACCAAGATGACTCATTTAAAACTGAATTCGGGATGAACAAGAAACCCTATCTTCCATAGGTTGTATCTCCAAACATATAATGAACCAGAAGCTAAAATTTGTACTACATGTACCTTGATATGTCTTCTAAATAACCTCTAATTTTAACTATTTGAATCATCCCAAAAAAAAAATTATAGTGAAAATTCTAAGATGGTTTGCTTGGAGAAGAAAAACCATGGGATAGATGATCTGATACCAAATGTAATGATCCAAATGCTTAAATTATCATAACAGAACAAAAGTACACACCATATATAGAATTTTAGTTTGGATCACAACTCCAAGATAGATAAGTTATACAATAACTCCTTAAATAATAGGATAATCTCATAACCAAATGCATTCATACATCACAATTCACATGTTTTCAATAATGAATACATTATCTCTATATATACCTATTCACACCTACACATGAGGCCCCTTAACTATTAGGCCGACCCTATTAAATATATATTTACACACTGCATGTACATTTAGCCCCATATACCCCCCCCCCCCCCTTGGGGTCATATCATATACTTTTAACCCTATATATGCCCCCCTTGGATCATAACAAATGCAAATCACCCAAAACCATCAAAACACTCAAGATCAAGAATATATCAAATTCAAATTTGAGATTAAGAAATATCATATTTGATTAGATAAGCATAATTTATAATATCTACATCAATCATCAAAAATACTAATGCTTTCTAGGAAGGTCTTAACTTGGAAGAAAAAACGTATCAAATTTAGGCATAAGATGGACCATGAAAAGTGATAATTGAATCATTATCAATGTTGGCAGTTGAAGTGATGGAATTACTATTATTTCATAATTTAGAGATCATTTCTTAAGGTTTTTTGATGTTGCAATAAAATGGTTGTATGCATAAATAGACATGTTTTCTTTGACTACATGGAATCTCTATAAGGATAAAAGAGTTACAGAACGAGATATCTCGGATATGATAGTGAAAGTAATCCATAATGGGGATAGGGACTTGTTGTGATTGTTACAACAACCTCCCTCCATTATTCAGTTTTCTTAATAAAATGATGGATTTTTCATCATATGGTTCTTTGAAATTCAATAGTTTCTCTATTATCTTTTAAAAACCTAAAAACAATCCTACTCTTTTAAGATATTTAAAAATAAATCTAATAGATGCTATCTTAATGTAATGATCCAAATGCTGAAATTATCATAACATAATATATATACACACCATGTATATCAATGTGAACATGGAGCACACCACCAAGATAGATAATGTTAGAAAAATAGGACCGTGGAGAAATAAAATAAAACAAATGCAGAAAAAAAACACAGAAGACACACAATACAAGAGAGACATAGATTTACGTGGTTCACCCAGTGTGGGCTACGTCCACCAGAGAAATTGTCAGGTCCTTCCTTTATTATTATCCAGCAAATGAAGGGATACAACCTACAACAAAACCCGCTGTAACTTCCTCTTCTTTCTCTCACAGTCTCCTCTCTCAGAATACAATATTCACGATCATCCATAGCCATAATACATTTCCCTCATAAAAGAGGGTTGCCTTCTAGGGAAAAAAACCCTAACATAATCTCTATCGTTAGATCTGCGACCTTATAATGAACGGTCCAGATTTACAATGAAATTACAATATACTTTTATAAGGAAATTTTTGCTACGGGGGCTTCGACCCCGAACCCCCATCGGGGGACGCTGCCCCCGAACCCCCGCTGGG
>JASDQU010103230.1:54216-96579 GCA_032191745.1 Picea mariana | reverse complement strand
AGAGAGACACAGATTTACGTGGTTCACCCAGTGTGGGCTACGTCCACCAGAGAAATTGCCAGGTCCTTCCTTTATTATTATCCAACAAATGAAGGGATACAACCTACAACAAAACCCGTTGTAACTTCGTCTTCTTTCTCTCACAGTCTCCTCTCTTAGAATACAATATTCACCATCATCCATAGCCGTAATACATTTCCCTCATAAAAGAGGGTTTCCTTCTAGGGAAAAAAACCCTAACATAATCTCTACTGTTAGATCTATGACCTTATAATGAACGGTCCAGATTTACAATGAAATTACAATATACTTTTATAAGGCAATTTTTTCTATGGGGGCTTCGCCCCCGAACCCCCGCTGGGGGCCTGCTTGCCCCCAGACCCCCCAGACGGGGGGATGGACCCCCCAGACCTCGCAGAGGGGGTACCCCCCCCTGCACTCCCCCACGTGGAAGAGTGTACATACTTCTGAGGTGTAAATACTTCATGGGATATAAACACGGCTGAAAGCAAGGACCTCTGAATCAGGAAGATAATCAGGCTCCACAACCAACAGATAAGTTACACAATAAATTATTAAGGAATAGGAGAACATCCTCCACATAACCAAATACATTCATCCATCACAATTCACATGTCTACAATAATCCATACATTATCTCTATATATACCCATTCACACCTACACATGAGGCCCCTTTACTATTAGGTCAGCCCTATTACATATATATTTATGCATTACATGTAAATTTAGCCTCAATATTCCCCCCCTTGGGGTCATATCATATACATTTATCCCTATATATTCCCCATTTTGGGTCATATCATAGTACCCTCCTTCAAAAATCTTTCTCCTCAGAGCTTTGCAATTAAAGGATTCACATATGATGAAACCAAGTGATATGATTTTCTTATGTTCATGCTTTCTTCTTTCCATTGATGATGATCCATCCATCAAAAATCAATTATTTTCTGTCATAAACCTTGGTGGCTAGTTGTTGCATAATTTTATTTCCCTTGATTTTATGTATTGTCATTGAAGATTCTTCAATTTGTAGTAGGTGTTCGTCTATAATAATACATAGTTGAATAATGGTTTTATGATTCCTTATTCTATGAATATTGATGATTATTCCATCTTCTTTCTTGACAATGTTGATATTAATATTCTTGTCTTCCTTGAAATCTTTCCTGATAATGAGATTGTCGATATGGTTTCACATTTGACAGTTTTTCTTCATTTTGCACACCCATTTCATATATCTTCTTTTCATAGACAATGGAATACTTGATCATCTTAGCTTGGTCTTTGATTACTCTAACCTTGTAGATAATACCATCATATTTGGCATGTACGTCCTCTAGATGGAGTTCAACTTCTTGAAGTACTTTTGTTGACCTTCTTGAATCTTGTCTTCTTTCTACTTTTGAAGCTGCAATGTGACCCCATCATACCATCATAAAGGCTGTTGATATTAGTAATTACAAGATTCGATGGAATCTTGTAATTGTTGATTAAATCATACTTTAAGTTTGAAATACATTCTTCTTCATAATTTTTACCTCGCAATGTCGTGTTTTCATGAGAGGGTTTTGAAGGAGCTATTTGATTGTCTATATGAGGTTTTTGAACCATCAAAACTTTAATAAGATAAAATATCGATTGCAAAGGGACATTTTCAAGACTAAAGTTAACATTTGATGCAGAATTAGCATTTTTGTTTGTTAAATTAGACATCAAAGTGTTAACGGTTAGTTCTAATGGTTATATCATTGCTATGATTTATTTCCTATTCATACCTACATCTAACATGATTTATTTGTCCATTACAAACACTCAATACCTTTCACCTCCACCTGTAACCCATTTTGTGGCCTTAATTCAAAATGATTTATGAAACTACTAAGTACACTTGGTTGAACTTGAGCTCATAACCTGCCACATCACTAATTACACCATAGAATCAATGATTACAATAAGAAGTAGATACTTCTGAGTTGAACAAGGCTCTCATAGACATAAGAAATAAAATCGAGGGACAGAGGATAGGAAGTTTCAGGTACATAGCAAATAGAATATGAAGTCAAGTGTCAAAAAGGGTTATATTGAAAAATGCCAATCGAATTCATTATTTATGGAGTAGAACTAATCGGCATTCACCCTCAGTGTATGGTGATATTGGAGAAGACAGGCTAGAGGAAATTCTTTTAAAATTTCATTGGGCATATAGAAGACATGACCAAAGCTTTTGTTGATACCTTCGATGGTGAATGTGCACAAGTAGGCAACTTGACCATTCATCTTTCTGAAAATTCTTTGTCTCAGATACTAGGGCTTCCTCAAACAAGTGAGAAGTGGTTTAAGAATAAACCAATTGACTTCAAAGTTTGGACCCCATTCCTCATAAGAAATAGGTAAAAACCTAATTGGGTTGCAGCAGCACCCAGGGTTTGGTTGAAGTATCCATAGAAAGACCTAGCTTTTTTAATTCAAAAACACATAACCTATGAGGGAGATTTTAGTTTGATTCGCCTTTACCATATTAGAATCTTATTGCATCTTCAGGGAGATAAGCCACTAAATATGCCTTACTAATTGCTTAAATATCTAATTAAGATGTCAAAGACCATCTAGAAGAAGAAGAAGAATATTGATAAGTGTCTTTACCATCATGGACTTGTCAAAATCATTGTCAAGGATGAATTGTATAAACAAGGAATTGAATGGAATAAATTATTAATGGATAATGGTTTTAAAGAAGAATACACCACAACAGTTGCTACATGGAGGTTGTTGCAAGACACTACAGAGTTAAGGTTAGAAATTGTAGTTGATGAAAAAGTGGATCCTACATATGAAGATACAGAGCATGTCCAAGAAACTATTAGAGGTTGATGGATTAAGAAAGACAAACGAGGTAAAGGTAGTCTTAAGGAAAAACCAGTTGTAAAATGAACACCTCAAACTAGAAAAATCAGATCCATCGCCAAGAGACTTCGAGAAGATCAAAGTCAAGTCTTGAACAAACCAGCAAAGAAACACAAGCTCAAACTTCATAATCAATCCCTAGATCAACCCCCGAGTTGGATGATTATCAACAAACTTTTTATGAACTGTTAGAAAGTGTGGAAATAATCGATGGAGTTCCTCCTTCTGTCAATGAACAAAAATCTTCTCCAAATAGCAGTATCAACAAGAATGTTTTTCCTACAGCTATGGATTGTGAAAAATAAGATACACCTACAAACACTAGAAATGAAAGAGGCCAACCTTCAATACCAAAAGAGGACTTACTCCCTCTGTCAACTTTCATTATAACTTCTCAGTTAAGAAAAAAGAAGGATCAAGTTATGAAATTAAAAAATGAGGTGCGGGAATTGAAAATCCTTGAGAGGGTCATTAAAACTGAGAATGAATCTCTAAGCATACATGGTTTAAGGATTTTGAATGAGAATGATAGTCTAAGAGATGAAAATGAATAAATAAAGAAGGAGAATGTCATGTTGGAAAAACAAGTGTATAAATGGTTCAAACAAAAGAAGATCCTAAGGTTGCAGAACTAGAACCTACAAGTAAAAGTCCTCATGCATAAACCAAGAAGACAAATAAGGAAAAGGAGGTCGAACAGCAGATCATAGCATTGAAATCAAGTCATGGAAATAACAATTTTGTTAAATTGCTCCACCATATGGATATACTTATGCCCGAATCCATTTTTTCCTTAGGACATGTTCATTGTTTTTGTGGCACACATACCTCCATTTTAGCCAGGGATATCTCATAGAAATGGTGTTTAAAGACCATAAGGTAATCATTGTTTCATATTTTATTTCCTAAATTTAGCAAATAAAAAACGGTTTTGTTATCTTTGTTTACCAAAACCGCTGGGTTTTTGTAATTGCTCGTTTGTTGTCACATATGCAAACAGTTGTGAAGAAATTAAACACATGGGTTCTCACCCATGTTTTCATGGGATGGTATGTTTCTTACCGTTACAGAATATTTGATCCAAAAACCGTTGGTCAACGTGCAAGTCAACCCAGGTGTCAGCGTGGCCATTTTGTAGTGGCAAGAATAGGAATATGATATCTTTAAAGATTATGTTTGAATATTTTTCTCAAGGTTCGAATCAAGAGCACGAGAATTAGGCTCAAACTAGGTGACCAAACAGATTAAGGGTATAGATTTCCATTTCGAGTGCACATGGGAGAAGTTTAGACAAACAACCTCGATGTAGCTGGTGCAGGCACTAAAAAAAATATATCAATACAAACTGGAGACCGCGAGACTAACTCTGTTGGTGTCATATTCAGCGATGGATACAACAACTAAGTCGATTCATTATAAACAACCCAAAGAGGAACAAACAAACAATAAATGACTTCCCCCTCATACTCTGATGTTGCTTGTTTCAAACCAAGTCATGCCCACAGGAGCGTTTGTGGAAAACTTGTCCAACCCACCAGGAAAATTAGATCACAATAACTCTGGAATCTCGTCGATAAACATGAAGAGAAGAATTTTAAGAGATTCAACATTTGGGTTCCTTCTCCTATGCATTTGATAGGTACATTATCTCTTTTTTTTTATACACCCCAAATAAACTCATGATCGGCAAGTGAACAAACGATGGCAATCGACAAACATAGAGAAACCCAACGCAAAACCAACTCGACCAGAGAAGTTAAAAGGAAGTGCTCCGGTGAAATCAGAGTACTTGGTAAAAAGATCGACGGTCAATACTGAAATGGTTCTTGACAGTGGCACCAACCCATACATATTTGTTCAAGGTTCCTAAAGATATTATTTATGTTTAATGTTTTTCATCATCCCAATTCTTCCATCTTAGGCGCCAGATTATTTCGTTCTTAGAAGACAAGGAAGTGAAAGAAGTTATCTAGGGAGAATAGGGACAGAGAATGACAATGCATTGGATTCATGTTTTTCAAGGAGGACTAAGAAAAACTTGACAAGTTCGTGGAATGTAATATATGTCAGGTGTTGAATGACATTTGCTTGTGCATAGCCTTTGGTGGCATGCATCCGAGAGAGGAAAAGAGTGTGTGGCACTTTCAATCCAGGATACCTATTATTATGGCAAAGGAACTGATAGAAATTTTCACGACCACTTACTCGGATATATTAAAATAAAGGGAACCAACACAATCACTCGGTGAAGTTCATAACTTAGCCCCAGCATACATCGACGAGGTTCATAACTCGACCTCTAATTCACATCGAATGATTTCTTTCAAACTCCTTCGATGCACATCTTAAGAGTTTATTCATACTCCTTCGATGCACATCGTAAGAGTTTATTCATACTCCTTCGATGCAAATCAGAGGAGTTCATTCATACTCCTTCGATAAGGGACAGGACCCCCACAGTTTGTTTTTTGTATTTTGACCATAATTTTTAACTCGGGTGTCCATTTCACGCATTATTTATACGGTTGGAAAGGTATTTCTGAGTTCTATGACTTACTGGTTATACAATTTAAGAAATTCTTAACCAATGGTATTTATGTTTTAGTATTAAGATCTGACACATTATTAATAGCCCCAGGAGAACACAACACCTCAATTGTGAGTAGAGGAACCAGGAATCATACTCAGGGAAGTTTATGTGAAAATTCATTTAGTTAATGCTTCAATTTCATCGGTTTATATGCTTGTTTATAATATTTTTCCACTAATATCACTCATTGTTGCATGTTGAATGGTGTTAGGTACTGATGCCGAGAGGAAGACGCACTCTTGCAATGCGATCTACAGCCAAAGACAATAGAGTATTAAATACAACCTTAGTTGGCACAGCAGTGGGAAGCATCGAAAAGAACCCAACTTGAATGGTCGAAGAAGAATTATAAACTATTTTGGGAATATATTGTTAAATAAAATTGAAAAGCCATTCCTTGAAGTTTTCATGTACTATTGTTGAAACTATTAATACGGAGAAGCCTTCATGGCCAACTTTTGATAGAGAGAACTTGTGTGTTGTTGTTTTGTTGTGAACTATTTCAACTAAAATGTATGTTGTTCACATGGGTTGTAAGGACATGTTTGTTTATAGAATATTCTAATGAATCTATGTTACTCGTACAGTTTTCTTACTCTTTCTTATATTACATGTCATGAGCGAATGAGTTGTGAATTTATGCAAAAACATGACTTGGATTTTCTGGTTATAGACTTGTATGCATGTGTTTCTAACTATGTGCCTCTATGACAACTATCTGATTGGGGTTTATGCATAGTTTAGTTTCATTACAACTCCTTATGTTATGATAATTCACTCCTAGCTAGGATAGTATAGATTAGAAATAAATTAAACCTGCATTTTCATAGTCTTCATCTACATCTTATGTTTTCATAACCATCCATCACTCACCTTCATTGTTGGATTGGGCCGCAACAAGTAAAATCAAACCAGCAATGGTTTTCGAGCCAGAATATGGATGGGTTCCATATTACGAACAGTGAGAGGTCTAATTGGGACTTCTTACCGAGGATAACCCCTGATGTTGACAAGGGGTGATTTTGGACCTATCAACAAGAAGAAAATAGACAAGGACATTTCATCTACTACTTGTTTCCTCTTAATTTTCATGGTGTCTAGTTGCATAGCCAATGAATGCAATATGTCAGTTTTGATGTCCGCTAATAAATTTCCAATTTCACTCTTGGTGAGGGTTATTGCTGCAAATTTTGATGATTGTGGGACTACATTTCTTCCACCTCTACTTTTCTTGATTCTAGCTCTAGAGTAATTCTTGAACACTTGCTTGATATTCTCATATATGAGCTGAAATATGTCACCATTTACAAGGAGGTTCATTTTATAATGGAAAGTCTTCTTTTACACCTTTAAGAAACAAAAAATTTGAAATATTAATAATTCAAATTGAAACTATGATCTCTTTCATAGCTCAATGGGAATCTTTCCTCACAATGTTCCAAACACTCATGTCTCCTTGTACCATTTGGAAATTTCCATCTCTAGTATGTATAGCCTTGCAATAATCTACATACTTTTCAATAAAGGTCTACTTCATTTTATCGTGATTTATAATACTATATCCTTCTAAGCTCATTCCTTCAATGTAGAGGGATTCAAGAGACTGAGTTTTTAAGCATCTGGTCTATAGTCATTGTTGGAAACACCTACCACACTTAGAGGGCGGGTGAATGAGTGTGGGGCTATTTTTTTCCAAAACATCCCTCTTGCACAAAAACTCATCAATTAGCATTCAACATTTATTCATTACCCATTGTTGTCATTTATAATCAGTTAGATGTGAGCACATATCAGCAACATATATCCTTTATTCTTTCATTTGATGATGATCCATCCTTCCAAAATCAATTGTTTTTGGTCGTAATCCTTGGTGGTTAGTTGTTGCATAATTTTATTTTCCTTGATTCCATGTATTGTTGTTGAAGCTTCTCCAATTTGTAGTGGTTGTTGGTCTCTGATAATAGCTTGTTGAAGAGTGGTTTTGTGATTCCTTGTTCCATGAATATTGGCAAGTATTCCATCTTTTTCCTTGATAATGTTAATATTGACCTTCTTTTCTTCCTTGAAATATTTCTCGATAATGAAAGTGTCGATATGGTTTCACATTTGAAGGCTTTCCTTCACTCTGCACATGCATTTCAACTATCTTCTTTTCAGAGACAATTGCATCCTCTATCCTATTTGCATGGTCTTTAATTAATCTATCCTTGGAGATAATACCATCATATTTGGCATGCCCATCCTCTAGACGAAGTTCAACTTCTGCAAGTATCTTTTGGTGACCTTCTAATCTTGTCTTATTTCTCCTTTTAAAGTTGCAATGTGACCCCATCTAGCAAATTATGATGTCCTTCTTCAATTCAGGATTTCATTTCTCATTTTACCTCATCAGTATTTAGGGATTCCTCAACTTTCTTGTAAATTTCCTCTTCAAGTATTTTGGTAGTTTCTTCATCCAATATCCTTTCTTTTTCTTGATTTTGTTAATGCCTCTATTCTTCTTTCAATCTCTTAACCTCATCCGATATTTTTTTATCATGGTTTTGTAATGTACATATTTCTTCATATTTCTTTTGCAAATCTTCCCTTGACTCAGTGTTGCCAACTTTCCATTACTAATGTTTTCTTTCTTTATGTTTTTAACCTCCTTAATGTGTGATTCTTAAGGGATTGCATCTTGGAAAAATCTTCATATTTCTTAATAATATATTTTCTTAGTTCTTTCATTCTCCTTTTGTAATTTGGAGGGTTCTTTCAAATTCGATAGTTTCTTTATTATATTTTAAAAACCTAAAAAAATCCTACTCTTTTAAGTTATCTAAAAATAAATCTAATAGATGCTATCTTAATGTAATAATCGAAATGCTTAAATTATCATAACCTAATAGATATACACACCATGTACAACAATGTGTGTGTGGAGCACACCACCAAGATAGATAAGTTACACAATAAATTATTAAGGAATAGGAGAACATCCTCCACATAACCAAATACATTCATCCATCACAATTCACATGTCTACAATAATCCATACATGATCTCTATATATACCCATTCACACCTACACATGAGGCCCCTTTACTATTAGGTCGACCCTATTACATATATATTTAAATATTACATGTAAATTTAGCCTCATATATGCCCCCCCTTGGAGTCATATCATATACATTTAACCCTATATATTCCCCCTTTTGGGTCATATCATAGTACCCTCCTTCAAAAACAAAATTCCTCAAGGCTTTGCAATTAAAGGATTCACATGTGATGAAACCAAGTGATACGATTTTCTTATGTTCATGCCTTCTTCTTTCCATTGATGATGATCCATCCATCCGAAATCAATTATTTTATGTCATAAGCCTTGGTGGCTAGTTGCTACATAATTTTATTTCCCTTGATTTCATGTATTTTCGTTGAAGCTTCCTCAATTTGTAGTAGGTGTTCGTCTATAATAATATATTGTTGAATAATCGTTTCGTGATGCCTTATTCTACGAATATTGATAATTATTCCATCTTCTTTCTTGACAATGTTGATATTTATCTTCTTGTCTTCCTTGAAATATTTCCTAATAATGAGGGTGTCGATATGGTTTCACATTTGACGGTTTTTCTTCCTTCTGCACACCCATTTCATATATTTTTTTTTCATAGACAATGGCATCCTTGATCATCTTAGCTTGGTCTTTGATTACTCTAGCCTTGTAGATAATACAATCGTATTTGGCATGTACATCCTCTAGATGGAGTTCAACTTCTTCAAGTATCTTGTGTTGACCTTGTTGAATCTTGTCTTCTTTCTACTTTTGAAGCTGCAATGTGACCCCATCATACCATCATAAAGGCTATTGATATTAGTAATCACAAGATTCGATGGAATCTTGTAATTGTTGATTAAATCATACTTTAAGTTTGAAATAAATTATTCTTCATAATTTTTACCTCACAATGTCTTGTTTTCATGAGAGGGTTTTGAAGGAGCTATTTGATTGTCTACATGAGGTTTTTGAACCATCAAAACTTTAATAAGATAAAACATCGATTGCAAAGGGAAATTTTCAAGACTAAAGTTATCATTTGATGCAGAATTAGTATTTGTGTTTGTTAAATTAGACATCAAAGTGTTAATGGTTAGTTCTTATGCTTATATCATTGCTATGAGTTATTTCCTATTCCTACCTACATCTAAAATGATTTATTTGTCCATTACAAACAATACATACTTTTCACCTCCACTCATAACTCATTTTGTGGCCTTAATTCGAAATGATTTGTGAAACTACTAAGTACACTTGGTTGAACCCGAGCTCATAACCCGCCACATCGCTAATTACACCATAGAATCAACGATTACAATCAGAAGTAGATACTCCTCATTTGAACAAGGCTCTGATAGACATAAGAACTAAAACCGAGCGATAGAGGATAGGAAGTTTCAGGTACATAGAAAATAGACTAATAAGTCAAGTGTCAAAAGGGTTACATTGAAAAATGGCAGTCTAATTCATTCCTTATGGAGTAGAACTAATATGCATTCACCCTCAGTGTATGGTGATATTGGAGAAGACAGTCTTGACGAAATTATTTGAAAATTTCATTGGGAATATAGAATACGTGACTAAAGATTTTGCTCAGACCTTCGATGATGAATGTGCACAAGTAGGCAACTTGACCATTCATCTTTCTGAAAATTCTTTGTCTCAGATATTAGGGCTTCCTCAAACAAGTGATAAGTGGTTTAAGAATAAACCAATTGACTTAAAATCTTGTACCCCATTCCTCATAAGAAATAGGTAAAAACCCAATTTGGTTGTAGTGGTACCAAGGGTTTGGTTGAAGTATCCATAGAAAGACATAGCTTTTTTAATTCAGAAATACATAACCCATGAGAGAAATTTTAGTTTGATTTTCCTTTACCATATTAGAATCTTATTGCATCTTCAGGGAGATAAGCCACTAAATATGCCTTACTACTTGCTTAAATATCTAATTAAGATGTCAAAGACCATCTAGAAACAGAAGAAGAATGTTGATAAGTCTCTTTACCATCATAGACTTTTCAAAATCATTGTCAAGAATGAACTATATAAACAAGGAATTGAATGGAATAAATTATTAATGGATAATGGTTTAAAAGAACAAGACACCACAACAGGTTCTACATGAAGTTTGTTGCAAGACACTACAGAGTTAAGGTTAGAAATTGTAGTTGATAAAAAAGTGGATCCTACATATGAAGATACAGAGCATGTCCAAGAAATTATTGGAGTTTCATGGATTAAGAAAGACAAATGAGGTAAAGGTAGTCTTAAGGGGAAAAAAGTTGTAAAATGGACACCTCGAACCAGAACAACCAGATCCATGGCTAAGAGACTTCAAGAATATCAAAAAAAAAATGAAGAACTAAGTCAGGTCTTGAACAAACCAGCAAAGAAACACAAAGCTGAAACTTTGTAATCAAACCCTAGATCAACCCCCAAGTTGGATGATTCTCAAAAAACTTCTTATGAACTTTTAGAAAGTATGGAAATAATGGATGGAGGTCCTCTTTTTGTCAATGAACAAAAAGCTTCTCAAAATAGCAGTATCAACAAGAATGTTTTTCCTACAGCGATGGATTGTGAAAAACAAGATACACCTACAAACACTAGCAATGAAAGAGGCTAACCTTCAATACCAAATTACGACTTACAACCTCTGTCAACTTTCATTATAACTTCCCAGTTAAGAAAAAAGAAGGATCAAGTTATGAAATTAAAAAATTAGGTGCGAGAATTGAAAATCCTTGAGAGGGTCATTAAAACTGAGAATGAATCTCTAAGGGTACATGGTTTAAGGATTTTGGATGAGAATGATAGTCTAAGAGATGAAAATGAGTAGCTAAAGAAGGAGAATGTCATGTTGGAAAAACAAGTTTATAAATGGTTCAAACAAAAGAAGATCCTAAGGTTGCAGAACTAGAACCTAAAAGTAAAAGTCCTTATGCATAAACCAAGAAGACAAATAAGGAAAATGAGGTCGAACAGCAGACCATAGCACTAAAATCAAGTCATGGAAATAACATTTTTGTTAAATTGCTTCCACCATATGCTTATACTTATGCCCAAATCCATTTTTTCCTCAAGACATGTTCATTGTTTTTGTGGTACACATACCTCCATTCTATCCAGGGATCTCTCATAGAAATGGTATTTACAGACCATAAGGTAATCATTGTTTCATTTTTATTTCCTAAATTTATCAAATAAAAAATGGTTTTGTTATCTTTGTTTACCAAAACAGCTGGATTTTTGTAATTACTCGTTTGTTGTCACATATGCAGATAGTTGTGAAGAAATTAACCACATGGGTTCTCACCCTTGTTTTCATGGAATGGTATGTTTCTCACCGTTCCAGAAGATTTGATTAAAAAACCTTTGGTCAACGTGAAAGTCAACTCAGGTGTCGACGTGGCCATTTTTTAGTAGCAAGAACAGGAATATGATATCTTTAAGGATTATGTTTGAAGATTTTGCTCAAGGTTTGAATCAAGGATATTAGGCAAGAAGATATTTTGTAATTAATGAAAATAATAATATTAGATTAGTTATTTAATACATTCAAGTACTATAAACAGTTAAGAATGCAAAGACCAATAGGAGTAATTTTGAAGAGCTACAGAGAATATTTCTCTTGCATGATACTTTTGAGTTCTTTCTAGACAAGGGAACAATATATGAAGGTGGATCTGGTATTTTTATCCAAAGACTCTTTTATTATATCTGATTTTTCTTGGTGTTTTTCTAAATTAGATTGGAATTTTTTATTTATATCAAGTTTTAGTCTAATCTCTGAAAATCTAGTTTGTTAGTGTTTTGTACGGAATAAAGAGAGATTGTTAGCATTTAGAGTCCTTTTATGTGTCTATAAGTCTTCTTTCTTCCAGTCATCATAAAAAAAAATTGTGACAATTACATTATGTTTATCAACTAAATATTAAGCAAATGGGCATTTGTTTCCATTATTGATTAATCTGATGATTTGTGGAAATTATTGCATTTTTTTTAACAAATGATGAGTCTATGAGAACTCTTTCTTTAAAGCTTGTCATTTATCTTTCAGACAGCCCGCGTGGGCATCAGAAAATAGGGTTTTCTCTGAATCCGAGAATTTTGTTGTCAAGATCTCTGACATTGCTGAAACTTTGATGTGTCCATGAGATCCTCCTCTCGCTCTCTTCCTCATAATATATCTTCAATCATGCTCAAGAGATCCACATCAATAAGATGCTCTCACAAGAAACTCTCCATCAATACTCCAAAAAGATATTCACAAGAAGCTCTCCATTGATCCACAAAAAGGATTCTCACCAAATGTTCATTTTACAAGAGATCCTAGCTTCTTATTTATACTTTCATCTTCTAGGTCACTTAACCCATTTTTAGGTTACTTAACCCATTTCTAGGTCACTTAACCTATTTTTCTTATTTTAGGGTTAACCACTTTCTATGAATAGAAAGTTCTCCAATACTTTATCATTTAAATATTCCTTCTTGATTTTGTCACTTTAATTTATCATTTAAATAATGATTTCTTCTTTTCAAGCACTTTGACTTCTTTGACCTTTTGGGGCTTCAATCCATCATATGGGGGTCCTTCAACTTCATAGAGCCATAACTCTCAAACCGTGAGGAGTTATGTGACATTCCACATACCACCGGAAATGGCATGTCAAGCACTATCCATCTAGGATAGTTTCAACAACAACTTCATTGATCTTCATCTCATTAATCCACATGCAAGCATGGGTCCTCCAACCGTTTTTCTAGGATAACTCAATCCGTAAAGCGTCTTCTCATGAGGTATTTCACCATAAGGGGACCACTTTGGAGTTCATCCATTTGTGCACCTTATCAACCATGATAAGACAATAATGATTCATCTTTGCATTAATTCACCACTGCATCATATATATCAACTATGCATCGTGTATCAATGACAACTCATTTATCCTTCTTCATCAATGCATCATATCAATGATCCATCTTTATCAATTGGTTTCCACTTAGACATCTATCATTCTCATCAAGGGCATCATATGAATGATCCATCTTTATCAATTGGTTTCCACTTGGACATCTATCATTCTCATCAAGGGCATCATATCAATGATCCATCTTTATCAATTGGTTTCCACTTGGACATATATCATTCTCATCAAGGGAATCATATCAATGATCCATATTTATCAATTGGTTTCCACTTGGACATCTATCATTCTCATCAATGCATATACATTGTTCATCAATCATCAATCAATCAATTACTTGACATCAATCAAACCAGACCATTTGCATCAATGACGTATGATCCAACTATCTCCCAAATAATCAAACCATTGGCATCAATGACAACATGATCCAACAATATCCCCCTTTGGAATTGATGGCAATACCAACATTGATGTCAATTCCAATTACCAATTATTGATGTCAACATGTAGACAAGGTATACTCTTCATCAATAGTCAATGTGATTATCTCTCCACATCAAGCCCTCCCATCAATAGACATCAATCACATCAATATGATTATCTCTCCCCCTTTAACATCAATGGCAAAGGGCCATTCTCCTCTTGGGGTTTCTCCCCCTATCTTGTTGCCGCTGAATAATCTCTCTCATTTTGAACAAGGGATATCAATCTGATGTAATGTTGAAAATCATTTCTCATGCTCCCTCTATGACCATCGCTCCCCCTGGAATTATGCCTCTGTGCTCTTTCTTCAAATATAGGGATTTTTTTTTAGGTATGCATCTGATAAATATCTCCTCTTAGAATCATGGGAAGAAGAATGACTCCCCCTAAGGGTATGTCTCCCCCTATCTTCTCTGCAACATGAACAATATGCTACCATATGACGATCCTTGGACCTGTTCATGCATCAAACTTGTGCTATACCATACATCAAAAGATATGTCAACAATGAAATAGAGACTCATGAACAATATATCCACCAAGTGCATCATGTACCAAAATGTGCCCACCATGCACAACACCCATGTACATCAACAATGTGCCAAAAGATATCATCCATGAAATGTATCCACCATATGCCAACATGTGCATCTACCAATATGCCAACATGTGCATCTACCAATCATGCCAATCATGTGCATCCACCAATATGCCAACCATGTGCATCTACCAACATGCCAAATAATGTATCATATCACAAATGATATGTCTCCATCATGAATCAAGTGCCACAATCATGTATCAAACAAATACCAATGTTGTGAAAATCAAGTAATACCATATATGAGTGTACTACTATGCACCAATACCACAAAATGATGAGTCACATACATGTATGCCAAGTCCTCCATTAAACATGTGCCAATCATCCTGCCAGTAAGAGCCTCTACTGATGTACTAGAAATGTACCAATCATGCATCACACATAGATCAAACCATGATGTACAACATGATCACCTCATAAACTCACCAACCATATGTATCAACATGTAACCCAATCCATATGCAAAATGCATGCACCATGATATCAACATATGCTTCCAATAATACATCATAAGATATACCAACCATGTACATCACAAAATGATTAATCCTAGCAGATCAGTATCAATCTATACTCTTGGGTTAGTGCCATGCATCCAATATTTATTTTTATTATACCATTGTGTGATCTCACCATGAAAACCTGCAGCAAACAATGTCAGAACCTACAATAAACAATGTCAAACCCTGCAATATAGAGTTATACCATCACATCAAACTCCAAGCCATGTGCATTTCCCTTTTTCCAAGGCTTTACAACATATACGCGTCATGCTGCACAACAGAGCGCGTGTGTATGCGACCTATTCAAGGTCAGCATGCGTATGCACGCGACTGTCACCATTGTCACCTATGTGTGCCTTAGTAGATGACACTTTTGTACTTCCCTTCAGTCTTTAATTCTGATCTGGCTTCTCTGTCTTCTTCACCCACTTCTGTAGATGACCCTTCTCCTCAAAACTTGAGCTCTGAGCATCCATCTTTTCAAAGATATCTCCCTTTCTTACTTCATTCCTTCTTCTAGCCATGCTATGTGAAGTCCTCATCATGGACTTTCTTCTTGTGTTCCATCACTCCTTGGATTTGTGGCCAAATCCACTACAGCTGTAGCATCTCATAGTGTTACAGTGAATAGCAATGTGTCCTACTTGATCACATCTCCAACACCTCATGGTGTTATACAATCTTCCATTATTTTTCCTTTCATAAGATTTACATTCAAAATCTTTGTGACCATATCCATTACATGAATAACAATGCCCATGAAAAATACTTTCATACCTTTTCTTTGGTGTCCCAAAAATGGCTTCTTGATGTCTTCCTTTCTTTGTTCTTTTGAAATTTTCTTTGCCTTGTGTAGATGGTTTCTTTGCAACATTATCTTCTTTCTTTGATGGACTTACCTCATGCTTCTTTGAGGTGCTTGCTTCAGCATTTGTATCTTCTCCTTTGTATCCAAGACCTAATTTATCACATGATGGTCTTTGACTTTCCAAGATTCATGAGCTATTCAAGAATTTGTTTTACTTCTCTACCTTCTTTCTAAGGTCAACAATTTCAGCTTCTAATTTGCAACATGAATCTTCCTTTTCATTTATTTGAATCTTCAATAGTTCCTCTATTCTTTTGGCTTCTTCAATTTGGGTCTTGAGATGGACAATAGTTTCAAAACTTTTGTTAATCTCATCTTCTACATTCATATCTTCTTTTCCATCTTTTAGTCTTGTGATCTCTTCTTCCTTTTCTTCTAATTGAATCTTATTGCTCTCTTCTTGTTCCTTGATCATTTCTTTTAACTTCAAGATGTGCCTTAGAATTCTCCTAAGAAACTTCTTAGTGTTATCTGAAAGATAGTTATAGTCTATATAATAATGATCACTTATATATCTATATAAACCCTCTTCAATTTTCTTTTGAAGTTTTAATAGATTTCCCTCTATTCTTTTCATGGGATAAATGCCATCAAACTTTACACAAACTATTTCTACATCTTCTTCTTCACTTGTAGAGAAAAATTCATCATCATCATTGCAATCAAGGGTTTTTGAGTGTTCTTTACCTTCATTTGAAGTATCTTCACTTTCTTCCTTTTTTCCAACATCAACACATAATTCTTTGCATCATCTTCAATATCTTCCATTGTGCTCTCATCACTTGATTCTTTATCTTCACTTGAAATGTTTTCAAAATCACATTTAGAAATAATGTATTCAAGAGTTTTTGATGATTCTTTACCTTTGATGATCTTTATGGAGTGGTCTTCAATTTCTTCTTTCTCTTCCTTGCTTTGATATGTCTCCTCTAGCTTTAGCCATAGATCCTTGGCAGAAGTGCATTGTCCCATGCTCTCTTTAATAGGGCTTGAGAGTCCACTAAGAATGGTCTTGAGAGCCAATGCATCATTCTTCTTTCCTTCCATTTGAGTTGCAAACTTTGACTTGTTCTTCAACGGAACATATCCACCGATGGTTTCCTTCCAAATAGTTGCTCCCATTGTCTTCAAATACACTCTCATCTCTATTCTCCAAGTAGAATAGTTTTCCCCATCAAGGATTGGTATTTCATCATCCATTTGTGTGTCTATGGATCTCCTTCAAGCTTGTTAAGGCTTGTAGTGAAGGCTCGCTCTGATACCAATTGTTGGACACACCTACCACACTTAGAGGGGGGGTGAATGAGTGTGGGGCTCTTTTTTTCCAAAACTTCCATCTTGCACAAAAACTCATCAATTATCATTCAACGTTTATTCATTACCCAGTGTTGTCATTTATAATTAGTTAGATGCGAGCACATATCAGCAACATATATCAGCAATATATCATCAACAATTCATCACCACAATGAACACAAAGAACACAAGATGTATGTAAAATTTTCTTTTTATTACGGACTACAATCCTTGGGGTTTATCAACAACAATTGAATAGAGTACAACTCTGTAAGAGCACCTACTCTATAATGCAAGACTCAGCTTACACCCTCAGCACCAACTAAGATGAGGCAACAATCCTCAACGGATATCAATCTATCAATAGGTACGCGACCTGTCAGTAGTGCAGCCCGCGTGTGCACGCACCTTGACTCACTACACCCTGCATGTGCACATGGCTATTTTATAATACAACAAGCACATGCTTCTGAGAAACTAGGGTTTTTCTTTTCTTCACATGCTCAGATCCTCTGCAACCTGCAATCACTTTCTCTTCTATCTTCCACTATCCAAACTGACCCACAGCCAATCACAACACATCCAAGTTCTCCAGTACCTTGCATCCAAGTTCTCCAATAGCTTGCTTATTATCCAAAGCAAATCAATATGAATGCTATCTCAATCATGTATAAAAAATTAGTATATCATAGCAATCATGTCACTATTGAATCATAAGAGTATTGCTCACTCCATCAACCAAATCAACCAAACTGAACCACATCATAGAAGAATTAGCAAGAATTCCCTAAGAATTCACAACACATCAAACAATAGTATCCATCAAGACAATAATGTAACCATACTAGTGTCTCAGTGATAGATCTGAGGCCATTGAATGTAGATCTAGAACCTGCCTCATCATCCAAGAGCTTAGCACCATCTCAAACATAAATCGCCATGATTTTATCCACTCCACGATCCTTGTACACAGTCATCCTACATGTACACTCACCCTATACACAGTCAGCCCACATGTACATGCACCCTATACACAGACCACCCGTGTGGGCATCAGAAAATAGGGCTTTCTGTGAATCTGAGAATTTTTCCGTCAAGATCTCTGACATTGTCGAAACTTTGATGCGTCCATGAGATCCTCCTCTCGCTCTCTTCCTCATAATAGATCTTCAATCATGCTCAAGAGATCTACATCAATAAGATGCTCTCACAAGAAACTCTCCATCAATACTCCAAAAAGATATTCACAAGAAGCTCTCCATTGATCCACAAAAAGGATTCTCACCAAATGTTCATTTTACAAGAGATCCTAGCTTCTTATTTATACTTTCATCTTCTAGGTCACTTAACCCATTTTTAGGTTACTTAACCCATTTCTAGGTCACTTAACCTATTTTCCTTATTTTAGGGTTAACCATTTTCTATGAATAGAAAGTTCTCCAATACTTTATCATTTAAATATTCCTTCTTGATTTTGTCACTTCATTTTATCATTTAAATAATATTTCTTGATTTTGTCACTTTACTTTATCATTTAAATAATGATTTCTTCTTTTCAAGTACTTTGACTTCTTTGACCTTTTGGGGCTTCAAGCCATCATATGGGGGTCGTTCAACTTCGTAGAGCCATAATGCTCAAACCGTGAGGAGTTATGTGACATTCCACATACCACCGGAAATGGCATGTCAAGCACTATCCATCTAGGATAGTTTCACCAACAACTTCATTGATATTCATCTCATTAATCCACATGCAATCATGGGTCCTCCAACCAATTTTCTAGGATAACTCAATCCATAAAGCGTCTTCCCATGAGGGATTTCACCATAAGGGGACCACTTTGGAGTTCATCCATTTGTGCACCTTGTCAACCATGATAAGACAATAATGATTCATCTTTGCATCAATTCACCACTACATCATATATATCAACTATGCATCATGTATCAATGACAACTCATTGATCCATCTTCATCAATGCATCATATCAATGATCCATCTTTATCAATTGGTTTCCACTTGGACATCTATCATTCTCATCAAGGGCATCATATCAATGATCCATCTTTATCAATTTGTTTCCACTTGGACATCTATCATTCTCATCAAGGGCATCATATCAATGATCCATCTTTATAAATTGGTTTCCACTTGGACATCTATCATTCTCATCAATTCATATACATTGTTCATCTATCATCAATCAATCAATTACTTGACATCAATCAATGACATCAATCAAACCAAACCATTTGCATCAATGACGTATGATCCAACTATCTCCCAAATAATCAAACCATTGGCATCAATGACAACATGATCCAACAGTCATAGGTTATACAAAGAACCTACAATTCATAAAGAAAGGTATTAATATATTTCATAGTTAAGCCATTGAAATGAGGAAGAGAAGAAAGATTTATATTCTTCATCCTTGTTTCCTCATCAATTTCCTGAATTAGAAATTGAAATAATTCAAGTTGATCCTCCCTTTATTTTTACATAGTGTTTAAATATGGAGATTCCTCTCTATATTAAATTCCTAGCTCAACAAGAGGGATGATGAAAATACCTGAAACAATGTACTCTCCTTCCTCAAGCAACTTAGCAAATTCTTCAAGAATTGTTTTCTTCCTAATCAATTAAAATCCTTAATATCAAGAGGAAATCAAAATGCTTCAAGTCTTTATTGTTACCTCCAAGTGATAACATCTCTAAAGGTTGTGAAGGGACAACATCCCTTAAGTTTCTCGACCTTTCAGTAAGGTGCTATGTGATAATAAGTGAGGGAGATTAGTTTGTCTTATAGATTGAATCGTTTAACTAAGGTTGCAATATTCCCTACTTGTAAACCATATTAGTTCAAAGATGTTGTAATGATCCAAATGCTTAAAATATCATAACATAATAGAAGTACACACCATGTACAAAATGTGAGTGTGGAGCACAACTCCAATATAGATAATTTATACATTAACTTCTTAAATAATAGAGGAACCTCCTCCACATAACTAAATACATTCATATATCATAATTGAAAATCCTTGAGAGGGTTATTAAAACTGAGAATGAATCTGAGGGTACATGGTTTAAGGATGTTGGATGAGAATGATAGTCTAAGAGATGAAAATGAGTAGCTAAAGAAGGAGAATGTCATGTTGGAAAAACAAGTTTATAAATGGTTCAAACAAAAGAAGATCCTAAGGTTGCAGAACTAGAACCTACAAGTAAAAGTCCTCATGCATAAACCAAGAAGACAAATAAGGAAAAGGAGGTCGAACAGCAAACCATAGCACTGAAATCAAGTCATGGAAATAACATTTTTGTTAAATTGCTTCCACCATATGCTTATACTTATGCCCAAATCCATTTTTTCCTCAAGACATGTTCATTGTTTTTGCGGTACACATACCTCCATTCTATCAAGGGATCTCTCATAAAAATGGTGTTTAAAGACCATAAGGTAATCATTGTTTCATTTTTTATTTCCTAAATTTATCAAATAAAAAATGGTTTTGTTATCTTTGTTTACCAAAACAGCTGGATTTTTGTAATTACTCGTTTGTTGTCACATATGCAGACAGTTGTGAAGAAATTAAACACATGGGTTCTCATCCTTGTTTACATGGGATGGTATGTTTCTCACCGTTCCAGAAGATTCGATTAAAAAACCTTTGGTCAACATGCAAGTCAAATCAGGTGTCGATGTGGCCATTTTGTAGTAGCAAGAACAGGAATATGATATCTTTAAAGATTATGTTTGAATATTTTGCTCAAGGTTTGAATCAAGGATATTAGGCAAGAAGATATTTTGTAATTAATGAAAATAAAATATTAGATTAGTTATTTAATACATTCAAGTACTATAAACAGTTAAGAATGCAAAGACCAATAGGAGGAATTTTGAAGAGCTACAGAGAAAATTTCTCTTGCATAATACTTTTGAGTTCTTTCTAGACAAGGGAACAATATATGAAGGTGGATTTGGTATTTTTATCCAAAAACTATTTTATTATATCTGATTTTTCTTGGTGTTTTTTTCTAAATTAGATTGGAATTTTTTATTTCTATCAAGTTTTAGTCTAATCTTTGAAAATCTAGTTTGTTAGTGTTTTGTACGGAATAAAGAGAGACTGTTAGCATTTAGAGTCCTTTTATATGTCTATAAGTCTTCTTTCTTCCAGTCATCATAAAAACAAATTGTGACAATTACATTATGTTTATCAACTAAATATTAAGCAAATGGGCATTTGTTTCCATTATTGATTAATCTTATGATTTGTGGAAATTATTGCATGTTTTTTTTAACAAATGATGAGTCTATGAGAACTCTTTCTTTAAATCTTGTCATTTATCTTTCTTCCTTACACTTGATATATGTCAGCCAACAGAATTTGATGTTTCAGCCAATCAATTTCTTGAAGGTTGTAAATGAACTAATATAACTTTGGCATATAGTTCATGAGACTTTCATCTCATAATTATATGTTTCCAAAAATATATGATTAATCTCTTTGGTTATCATTGACATGGAGATCTAATGATTGATATATATTGTCAGTAGCAATCATCACTGTATTTAAAATACTCTCGAGGTGATGAATTATTTCCAAATTCTTTGAGAATCTATCTTCTTTGTCTACAGACTTTTAGTTTTTCTCTCATTTTTTGAAATAGGAATAGTGCCTTGGTATTATTCTCTTTTTATAAACATAGGTTAGAATAGATCAAAACCCTAAAAATAATAAATTCTCTTTTCGAAAGAGAAAACTTCTTAAGTGGCAAACCAAGCCCACAAAATCGGTTGGAAACTACTATCCCAAATGACAATGAGTCTGATTGGGGCTTGTGATCGGGTAGTTATCCCTTGTTGCAGGAGGGAGTGTTCTCACTTGTCAATGAGACTATTGTGTACACAATTGAAAGCTAAGTACTATGTGGAGCTTCCTATATTATTAGAAAATCATTTACTATATTAATTTACTCCAAAGTCGGTTGATAGATAAAGAGATAACTCACAATACTTGTATGTTTATGATGCAAATGGGATGGTGGATCCACCTAGTAAGGGAAAATGATGGCTATTGTAAGATGAAAAGCACGAAGAGAATTTGTTTGTTATATTTTCTTAAATTTTCAGTAGCAATAGATTTACCGGAGTATTTTGATCTTCCTTTAACATTCAAAAAACATATACTTAAAATATAAGTAGGATCTAGAAGTAGATAGACAAGCAAAAGAAGACATAAAGATTTTCATTTATCCTGGGAAAAACCCAGCCAACTTTTCTTAGAGAGAATGTTTCTGATAACATAATACAGCCATGAACAAGCTTTATTCACAAGAGTGAAACCAGCAATGAAGAAACCTTGATAAAAAGTACTTATCTCTTCTTCTTGTCAAACCCTGGTGAGGGTAGACAACTAAGCAACATTGAACAAAGATAGTGCATCACAAAAAACAATTACCAAAATCCACCTTGAAGAATTCGTTGGAACTGCTACAGAAATTGTCACTAGACTTGTGCATTGGCTGAGGAGATGAGTGAATGTATGTCAAATGAAAAGGTGTATCCCTTTATTTATATTCTTCAAGTCACTTTACTAGGGTCGACTTCTCTTCCCGGTATTCTATTTTTCCTTTATTATTTTCCTGTGAGGCCGACTTCTCTTCTGGGTTATTCTTCAACTTTTCAATGGTCTTCCTTTGACTTCATGGAATCTTCCTCTCTAAGAAAAGTTTTCCATGAGGGAATACCTCCCGCTACTACAAAACATAAACACTCCCTCTTAGCGAGGGAGGTATTTTTCCATGATGTTCTTCTCTAGTAGTCCCAATCAAACCCATCCACTTCACATGGCATGGGAAAGACTACCATCATATTCTCAAGACTAGGTTGCAAGCATCTATGATGTTTCTCCTATCCTAGTAGTCCCAATCACACCCATCCACTTCACATGGTATGGGAAAGACTACCACCATAACCTCATTCACACCTAGCCACTTCACATGGATTAAGCAAGGCTACACCATGGTCTCAATCACACCTAGCCACTTCACATGACATAGGAAATACCACACTATAAGTCCTAATAACACCTAGCCACTTCACATGGCTTAGGAAAGACTTGTACCATGATACTCATTACTCCCTCTGTCACTTCACATGACTGATATAAGAATCCCTTGGCCAGAGCGAGAGTATCTGCTTGTTGTAGGAGAAACATCAAAACTCTCTCTCAACGAGGGTGGACATTCTGCATACACCAATATTTTCTCTGAAGTACTCATACTTCACTTTAGACAGAGGCTTGGTGAGAATGTTTTTTATCTTCTTATATGTGGATATGTACTAGAGTTCTACTTCTTCCTTCTGCACCATGTCTCGGATGAAATGTTATTTGATCTCTATATGCGTTGACTTGTCGTGAAATATTGGATTCTTTGAAAGATTCACACAACTTTGATTATCATAGTATATCAAAGTTGGCTCCAACTCTAGATCAAATAACCCTGCAAGCAACTTCTGAAGCCATGCTTCTTCATGGCTTGCAACACTGGGTGCTATATATTTTTCCTTTGTTGTACTTAGTGCCACTGATGACTATTTTTTTCTTAACCATGAGATCATACCTGATCCCAAACTGAAGCAACATCCTGATGTGTTTTTCCTCTCCACTGCACTCCCTTCCCTGTCAGAGTCTATATAATCTTGAAGCTTTACTTCACCGTCTTAGACATATCTAATTGCATATACAATTGTACCATGCGGGTACCTCAATACATGTTTTGTTGCTACCAAATGTACATGTCTAGGATCAACCATGTACTGACTCAATGTATTCACTGCAAATCATATATTTGACCTGGTGTTAACCAAGTACATCAAGGATCTGAACAATTGTATGTACATCGTGGGATCAACCAAATCTGAAGAGGAATCATTCAATAGCTTCATATTTGTAACCATAGGTGTGGTCATGGACTTTCAATCCATCATCCCGAATCTTTGCAGGATCTCAACTGTATAGTTTCCTTGGACAAGGAAGATCTCATATGGTCTCTTCCACACCTATAATCCCAAGAAATAGTGCATCAAACCCAGATCCTTCATTTTGAACTCTGAAGTGAGCTCCCTCTTGCACCCATCTATGAGCTTCTCATCCCCTGTAAGAAATAGGTAATCCACGTATAGTACCAATATCAAGGGAAAACATCTTCAACCTTGTAGTAAAGGTTGGGATCTGCATCACTCTTGGTAAACCCCAAGCTCATCAAATAACTTTCTATTATGGCATACCATGCCTTGAATGTCTTCCTAAGCCCATACAAAGCTTTCTTCAATTTACAAACATGGGATTCCTTCCCATATAATACAAAACCATGTGGTTGTTCTATGTACACTTCTTCTTCAATTACACCATTCAAGAAAGTAGTCTTTACATCCATATGGTGTAATTTCCATCCCATAACAGAAGCAATATAAATAATAGATCTAATAGAATTGTACCTGGCTACTAGAAAAAATGTCTCGTCATAATCTTCTCCCTCTTTTTGGGAGAATCCTCTAGCCACAAATCTAGCTTTGTACTTCTCTATGCTTCCATCTGCAACATGCTTGATCTTGTAGATCCACTTGGAAGTCACCACTGACTTCCCTTCTATTCTTAGAACCACTTCCCACACATCAGTCTGCATGATGGATTGGTAGTCTTCCATCATAGCATCCTTCCATTCTTGTTTCTTTGCAACTCCCTCATAAGTGGAAGGTTCTGAATCAATGATTTTACTCATCAGTTCCATATAGGTGGAGAACTTGTGTGGTCTCTTGCTCTCTCTGAAGGAACCATTGGGAGCTACATGTCTTTTATGCTTCCTCCAAAGTGTTCTGGATCCATGATGGTCTCTTCTTGGTAATCGTAACCTCTTTGGGTGAATCTATCAGTATCTTTGTCTCTACTGTCTCATTATGATATTATAGGATATGTTCTTCTAGAGTAGAGTCAATCATCATTGCATCCTTTGGAGCCTTTTTCTCCTCTCTATCCTCATCCATGTGAGACTCTCTACATTTCCTGAAGGTTTCTTCTTCATAAAAGGTGACATCCCTACTAATCTCAATATGTCTATGTCTGTGGATGTATATTCTATAAGCTTTTGAAGTCTCATTGTATCCAACGAAGGTGCCCTTGTTTCCTGAAGGATCTAGCTTTGTTCTCTTTTCCTTGGGAACATGTATGTACATTGGGCAGCCAAATATCCTCATGTGGTTGATTTTTGGTTTCTTTTCTGTGAATACTTCTTATAGTGTCTTGTTCCCCAATATCTTATGATGACTTCTATTATGGACATATACAGTTGTATCAAATGCTTATACCCATAGATGCATGGGTAAGTTATGGTCATGGATTATTTATTCAGTTGCTTTTACAATTGATCTATTATTTCTCTCTACAACCCCATTTTGTTGGGGGTTGTAGGGAATTCCTACCTCCCTCTTAATCCCTTCTTCTCTACAAATATCCTTGAACTCATTTGAGTTGTATTCACCTCCATTATCTGACCCCAAAAATTTAATCTTGGTTCCAGAGATATTTTCTACTAAAGCCTTGAATTCTTGAAACTTATTGAAAACTTCATCTTTTGCTTTCAAGAAATAGATCCATTTTTTACATGAGAAATCATCAATAAAAGTGACATGATATAAAAATTTACCTAGAGATGGTACTGTCATTTATCTGCATACATATAAATGTATAATGTCCAAGATCCCATTGGATATATTGTCATTGCTTGGAAAAATTCCCTTGGCATTATTTCAGAGTGCACATCCTTTGCATACTCCATCATGGTCCACCTGCATATCTAGTTTACATTTAACCATCTTGCTCAAAACTGACAAGGATTTGTAATTAAGGTCAGCAAGTCTTTGGTGCCATTGCTCACTAGAAATAATATTGTTGTGTACAAGGGATTGTGTTGGGTATCCATTTAATCTATACAATCCTCCCTCTCAAACATGAATCACGGTAGTTGAATCTATACTTGAACCCTTAGGTTGAAGAAGGAGTTGGCCATCAACAAAAGCTACTTTGAAGCCTCGATCTTCTAAAGCAGAGATAGAAAGAAGATTCTTCTTTAAACCTTGTACAAGAAATACATCGTTTATTGAAATAGAACTACCAAAATCAAGTTGGTAGGAGGCTTCTCCTACTCCTTTTATGACATGCTTGGAATCATCTCCATGTTCCACCTGAAGGGATGAACTCTTTTTTGTCAAATTTGTAAGAGAATTTTGAAACCTGGTCATGTGCTTGGAAGCACCACTATCCACTAACTAAATATCACTTCCTTGAGTGATGGTACCTATGAGAGATGAGACAAAGACATACTCTTCATCTTTTGTTTCCATTCTCTTCTTTTGAGATGTAGACTCCTCCATATATGTTGCATTTGCATGATGTTTTCACTTTCCTTTCCCTTCAACATTGGTATGCAAAGTGTCCCAACTTCTGATAGTTGAAACATATAATCGTAGATACATCCTTCTTGTGATCTGGACGTGGTCTTCTATGTTTCTTCGGACTTCTTTTTTTATTTTTATTCACATGAGTAGCAACAGCTTGGGTTTCACTGTTGGTCTTATGCATCTTGGATGTCAATCTTGATTCTTCTTTGACACAGTCTATCCATAGCTTGTCAAATTTAGGCAATTTCCTTCTTACACAAATTCCTTGAACAAATACATCCCAAGAAGAAGGAAATCCATTTAGAGTTGCAGTCACAAGCTCTACATCATCCATTGAATCTACAATAGCTTCTAGTTGATCCTTGATCTAAGAAATCATCATGAAGTAGGTAGAAATTGAATCTAACTTGTTCATCATCACATTTCTGAGTTGATGCCTTAGGGTTAGCTTCCTGCTTGTATTCTTTCTTTCATACAGTCTTGTTAAGGCATAAAACATCTCCTTTAATGTCTTCAATTCTGATACATTAGGAATTAAGTGATCCTTGATTGAATCTGTCAAGATCCTCTTATCTTTGATCTCATTTTCCTTATGTTTTTTCTTGGCCTCTTACTCTTCTGGTTCTGAGAGAACTTGCTTGACATGATCCAAGATCTCATTCTCTTCTAGAATGAGAAGAATTCTATGTTTCCATGATCTGAAATTTCCTGCTCCATCCAGCCTATCTTCAACTCTCATACTGGTAATCATGTTCGCTTGTAGAAACCCTAGGCTTGAAAAAATCCCAAAATTTCAACCTTCTTAAAAGTCAACGCTGGGGTTTTAGTACATGCGCTAGCGTTAGGCGAGTTTCCTAGTGCAATTTTCTCCTCAACGTTGGCACTAGAAAAACCCCAAAGAATGGAAATCTTTGATCTTGCTGATGTCTTACGCTAGGTCAAATCTGGCTTCAATCTTCATGCTCTGATACCATGTTAGATTTTCTTAAATTTTCAGTAGAAATAGATTTACCAAAGTATTGTGATCATCCTTTAACATTCAAAAAACATATACTGAAAATATAAGTAGGATATAGAAGCAGATAGACAAGCACAAGAAGACACAAATATTTATCCTGGGAAAAACAAAGATTTATCCTGAGAAAAATCCAACCAACTTTTCTTAGAGAAAATGTTTCTGATAACAAAATACAACAATGAACAAGCTCTATTCACAAGAAAAAAACCAACAATGAAGAAACCATGATAACAAGTGCTTATCTCTTCTTCTTGTCAAACCCTAGCGAGGGTAGACAACTAAGCAACATTGAACAAAGATAGTGCATCGCCAAAAACAATTGCTAAGATGCTCCTTGAAGAATTCGTTGGAACTGTTACTGCAATTGCTACTAGACTTGCGCATTGGTTGAGGAGATGAGTGAATGTATGTCAAATGCCAAGGTGTCTCCCTTTATTTACAGTCTTCAAGTCACTTTACTGGGGCCGACTTCTCTTCTTAAAATTTTTTTTTTCCTTTATTATTTTCCTATGGGGCCGACTTCTCTTCTAGGGTATTCTTCAATTGTTCAATGGTCTTCCTTTGACTTCTTAGAATCGTCCTCTCTAAGAAAAAAATTTCAGGAGGGAATACCTCCTGCTGCTACAAAACATCAACAGTGTTGACACTGGAACCCTATGATATACCTTTATCACCATAAGTTATTAATTTATTAGAGGGTGTTAGTGGAATTCCCTAATAGCAAGTCGATGCTCTTATGTGAAAGCCTTGGTAAATGATGAATATCCCAAAGGATACTAGAATTATGGAGCAAATGTAATTATTTTTTATGGGAAAGTGTTAGTTATGTATATTGCTATAAATTTATATGTGCCTACTAACATTATTCCATGTAATATCAAAATGTATGATTTAAGTGTTGAAATGATCGAATGTGTACATGGGCATGGATTAATTTGTAATAGGAAATATTATTTTCATTGCTTATTTATATTTTCCTATAAATGTTATGTAATAACGTTGACTATAGCTTAATTGTGGAAATGGGTACATTACAATATGGAACTATAGCTTAATTGTGGAAATGGGTACATTACAATATGGTATCAAATTATTTGGGTTGTTTTTCTTGAGTACCCCATCACTTCAATCGTAGTACAAAAGCGAATTGGTATGTTACTTCATTTATAAATGTTTAATGTTCTTTTGTTTTAGAGAAGTTTTCGTTTCATTCTCTAGAAGAGATGGAGAATGGATTATCCTATTACAATGCATTATGAATTTCACTACAAGACAAAGGTTCAAAATCATGAACCTGAGGTAATATTTTGCACAGTTTATGTGTTTGTGGTATATTTGGAGTCAATATGTAAGGATTATACAAATCCTTTTAGATATGTTCAAATCATCTGATTTCTATTTTCAATTTGACTATTTAAAGAATTTTAAGATAAAGTGGAAAATTATAGGATCAAGTGGTGCCCATCAACAAATGGTGCCCTATTTCTTCTTTTGGCAAATGACAAAATATTCATGTTTTAGAAGGTACTTACCATTGTGAATTTTTTATTTAGTATTAGTATCTCTTGTGGGTTTTTTTCCATATAAGAGGTGATTAGAATTTAAAATGAAAATGGAAAAGTATCTTCTTGAGAATAATAATTCTTCCCATTAGGTCATTGATAAGCTTTCACCTTCCAAGGTCAATGTGTGTTGAATTTGAAAGGGCCTACTTTATTGCCTACCCATTCATACGAGGTTTATAGCAACACTTTCTAGCAATTTGAAAGGGCTTACTTTATTGCCTACCCATTCATACAAGGTTTATAGCAACACTTTCTAGCTTTTATTTAGTTCTCCATACTTGAAAATATGCCCCTTCTATAAATATTACATGTACATTCCCTAGTTATATTAGTTGCTTGATATCATTCCTTACCACTTGTGGGAGCTAGGGATGTCCAAATGAATTGATCATTGCTTCTAGCCCTTCTTTTGCATGCTATTACTTTGGGTCTATCTAAGTAATTCATTTGCATAATTTTAGTTTTACTTTCTATTCTTTTGTATTTTATTAATATTTATTCATGTTCTATGGTTCTTTTTCTTTCTTCCAATTGTGGTCCTAGAAATGAATTAGCTATTTAAATAGCCTCTCCTTTCAAAACATTTACCATGGTTTTGAGGAAGAGATCTAAATCTCCTTATCATGGTGTCTCCATCCCTTCTTCAATAGACTCTGAAAGAGCCTACAAAAATGAATATGAGGTAGGGTCATTTTGTGGTCGATTATCATGCTAGGTTGGAGCGATCAACAAAGGGGATAAAATATAATGGGTCAGTGGTTGATGGAGCAACACATGAAAAATATTTTGGAGTAGGTGTTAATTCTAGAGGCTACCTTGGGGATGGGGTCAAAGGTTTCTTAGGTGGATTAAATCTATGGGGCTACCAATTTCAATGGTTGATCGATTTCATGCTCCTCCATGAAATATTGGTGACATCATTTTACTAGAGAAGATTATTTCTCCAATTGGTGATCATGAGCTATGTTCCTCTAGTTCTATGAATTTTGCATGCAGAGGCTTGGGGACAGCTCTTGGAGATTTGGTTTGTTCCCAGCATTTGTTTACCAAATAAACATGAAATCTCCCTTGCCAAAGATGGACTCATTGGGTACAGGGCATCCTTCGCCAAAGCTAGTTAAGTTGTTATGCAGTGGTCCGCCTCTTCTCCATCCAACTGAGGGTTTCATATCGGATGGTGTTCCTAGTGAGTTTTTAGTAAGTGTTGCAGAGTTTCAAGAATCATTTTCTTTCTTAGAGCATGTGTCTTTGGAATCAAGCTTAGGTCTGTCAACAAAAAGAAATATGGGCAAGTGTGATTTTTCTCCATCGAGAATCTTGTCATAGCCCAAGATAGCACTTCAACTATTGGTTGTGGATTCATTGGTTAACACTTCTCAGGGATAATTCTCTCTATTAATTAAGAAAAACATTTTTTTATGTCAACTATGATGCAAGTTCTACCACTAGAGGACTACGTGGAGGGGAGGGTTGTTTGTTACTCTAATGTTCTCCAAATACTAGGATCTCATTTCAAGCCTATGGTAGTCAAAATTGGCCCAAATCTTGGCTTCTCTTCAAGTGAGCTATTAGGTAAGCATGGCTTTGATGGACCATACAATATGTAGATTTTTGAGGAACTATGAAGGCTTCCCAACAAGTATGTCTTTGACCTCTTGTTGGGCTCTAAGTTCAAGAAACCAAATCTATCCTTTTTGTTGTTTTAGGACAACAAACAGGTATGTTTATTCATGCAGAGTGTTAGAGACATTTCTTGTCCTAGGCACAAGAGTATTCGGGTCTGCAAGTTGCACGAGGAGCGCCCAAGCACAGTGAACAGAAGAAGTCATTTTCGGACTTAAAATCAAGCGAGCGGGCAAAATTATAGTGTCAACGATCTAGATCCATCCATATGAGCATATCAATGGGTGGCGGGAAATCGTGGATAGAAAAGTGCACCAAAGATAACACAATGAATGGCGCCCATATTGTATGCAGGGAAGAGTAACAGTCATCCATCCAAGGGACGCGTAGCGCGAGATTCAGTCGTGTCGGTTTTTCGGCAGTCGCAAGTTCAGGGGGTGAAGGTTTTATGTCGTTGTATATTACGAAACCCCAAACCCCGAAGCGCCGATGGCGCCCAAAGTCGGGCCCGCGGTATCAAGGGGCAGTCTCAGCCTTCCATCTGAAGCGAACACCTGGCGCGCGATTAGGCTCATCGCGACACCGACGCACAAAGAGCAGCTCTTTCATATCCCTGATGCGTGAGGTGTCAGGGTGTCCAGGGCTCAGGCCCATGGCATCATCGGGAGAGTTCAGAGCCATCAGATCTAGCGAGACGCGTGGTGCCAGATTAAGCTATCTCGGCGTTTCGCTCATCGCAATTTCAAGAAGCAAGGATCGGCCCCTTCATATCCGTGAACGCCGAAAGCACCCTTTGGAAATAAAAGCAGGGTCACGGTCCATGGTCATTTGGGAAACAAAAGAGCTAAACAAAAGGGCCAAAAGTGTTGAGTCCAGTCGCCAAAAGGATCATCATGATTTCCAGATGCCAGCAGATACAATTTCGCTCCCGGTGTCTGCTTGGAATAAATGAAGGCAAGAACGGATGGTTGAAACTTCCTTTCATTCATTGAATATGAGATATGGAGGGTCTGGCAAGCGGTCTGTTCGAAGGAATTTTGTGTATCGATTTTTCCAAAGAAGCTATGCTGAAGTCCTCGATTGGACAGAGATGTCTGCACACGCCATCTTGGCATTTAATGTTTCGGCTACCTCCCCTGCAAAGGCCATGCGAAGTTAAGGTAGCGTCTGTCATAGGCGCACGATCATCCTGATTCTGCATGGGCAGACTGTCAGAAGACATGCAGACGCAATGTTTTTAATGCAGCGTCTTGTTTTTGTTGTTGTTGTTGTTTTGGAATATATGTAGGTGTTTTCACCATTTTGTAAGGATCGATGGTTGAGCAAGGCTCCCGGTGGTAAACTTTAATGAAGCACTATTTTCTTGGTTATGTTTAGACTCTTGAGACTTCTTGTCTGATGAATGTTAGTTTTTCTTTCGCATCTTTGTCTACACTCTATTAGAACGGCTCGGAATTGGAGAATCCAGTCGAGCGGTAACTGTTATAGGATGATGTAGAGTTTGATCACTGTAATAGTTGCACTATTTCTAATCGGTCCCTATGATTTTCTTAGCGCTAAACGACTTGGAATTGGAGAATCCAATCAAGTCTCCCCTCTCAGTTCCCCGAAGCTCTGAACCAGAGGATCTCGCATTCAGAGTTTTTCTTCTATAAATTACTGAAAGGCCTGTTGCCTGAGGTAGTTTGTCCACTCCTCTCACCAAGTCTTCAACCTGTTCATTTTTAAATCAACCCACTGACTAAAGTTAGATCAAGATCTCCTTTGTTCCTCGCATGTCGGACCCAGTCCCTGAGTCGAAGTGATATCTTCCCTAGTCTCTACCCATTTGATCACCCATTAAAACTATCGTGACATAAAAATTGATGGGCGTCGGGCTATGCTTCTGCAAGCAATCCAGGAGTGACTTCTGACGCTAACATTTCTGGCGCCATTGTCGAGGACAAATTTGAAGATTTTTCCCTCGGCAGAACGACATTGAGCCTCTGATTCTGAAGGTGCATCAGACATCAGAGCCCTTAAAGATTGCCACTGTGCACCTGGCGACTCCACTGTGGCGACTCCATTGTTTCCACTTCACTGTTTCAGCTGTAGCTATTGTTAGCACACCTGAAAGATAACCCAGAGGAGCTTTCTCGAGAAGGTTTCAGTGGCTGCTTTCTCAGCTTGAGAAGCTTCCTGGGGTAATGACAACGTTAAGATCTGTCTTTTGATGGTGAACAAGGACCAAGCATATTTGAAGCTGCGCATCTTTCACCTGGCGACTCCATGATTCGAGGATCGATTGGTGACTCCACTGTTTCGATATGGAGAAAATTATGGCTCAAAGGTTTGCTTTCTGTGACTTTTCCCAGATAGTTGGTTTTCCTAATGCACTTCCTACTAGAGACCAATGGGAAGATTTCCTCCCTGAATTTCATATAACAAGTTGGGAGGAACCAGCTGAGCATTTACTGGACTTTCATGAATCTATTCACCGACACAATATCACGCATGAGGATGTTCGGATTAAGTTCTTCAGGTATTCATTGAAGGGAGCGGCTCTTGAATGGTGTCGGTCTCTTCACGTTGCGAGCATCCGCTCTTTAACAGGTTTTCATACAGCTTTCAATTCATTTTGTAAAGACTACTATCCAGCTGATTGTTTGTTTGAAAACTGTTGTGAGGAGTTTTCTTCTCTTCATGAAGCCTCTGCTGGCCCTGAAGACCAGGTCCATGATGAAGCTTTTACTGTAGAGGAAAGCATTTGCCAGGAAAATATGGAGGTGTTGAATGATATTAATTGTGTTAGCCCTAGAACGGAAGCATATGACATCATATCAGATGCCTCTATTCTTTTAGATGCCCATAACGATCAACATGCCTCTTGTAGAAATTGTGAGTTTATAGAGCAAATGTGGTCCATGGTAGATGACTCACTTGGATATCAGGTTGAAGCAGATGTTCCTAGCAGCTCTACTCATGATGACGAAGACCCTCTCTTTTTAAAAGAGGGGTTAGTTGTGGAAGAGGATTCTTCTCTTTTCCTCCAGGGGGTTTCTCACGATATATTTTTACCTGGGATTAAAGAGAAAAAGATTATGTATGAGCAGCCAGAACCAGCAGGTCCTACTATCCCTAAAACGGAAATTTTTTACGGGATCACTGTTCTGGAGGAGGATCATATCAATGAAGGACACCCCCTTTTGATGTATATTATAGTGATGATGAGCAGCAAGCTTATCCTACATTTGATCACTATAAAGATACTGAAGAGCCAGTCAGCAAGCAGAACCACCCCATGGTCCCTATTTATGATGAATATGAATCAGACCTGAGGGAGAGCCAAGAAGAGGAGCAGAAAGAACCAGTGGAACAGGTGACTTCCTGCCCGGAGCCCGCCCATTCACCTATGCAGACTCAAGAAGTTCAGCCCTGTAGGAGTAGCTGTGGAATAGAGCAGGCATGTTGCTACCCTTTTCACAGGGTTCGCCACTCATTCTATGACCTCGTCGGTGAATACATGGAGTGACATGTCCTTTATGCCTTGGAGCCACCCTATTCCATATCAACTTCACCCTGTAAGGAGAAGTTGAAGAATGTAGTCGTTCTGTTGTGACGGTTACACTATCTGCTGGTGATCATCGACAAAAGGAAGGAGTTTCTATCCAAGAAGCTGCTTGAATGGCTATGGTGGAAGTTTTCTTTCACCTAGCCCATGTAAAATATTTTATTAGCATTAGGATTGTATATAAATAAGCTCCTTTGAGCATGAAGCTTTATTTTGTTACTTTTATTTTTCGGCCTGTATTTTCAGCAGCGCGATGTTTTGAGCATGACTCCATAGCCCAACAGCAAGGCACTGAAGTTGTGGAATGAGTTCTTAGAGCATCACAGGGACGAATCTATCCCCCAAGGAGCCTAATGTTAGCGACAATTCTTGTCCTAGGCACAAGAGTATTCGGGTCTACAAGTTGCACGAGGAGCGCTCAAGCGCAGCGAACAGAAGAAGTCATTTTCAGACTTAAAATCAAGCGAGTGGGAAAAATTATAGTGTCAACGATCTGGATCCATCCATATGAGCATATCAACAGGTGGCGGGAAATCGCAGATAGAAAGGTGCGTCGAAGATAACGCAATGGATGGCGCCCATATTGTATGCAAGGAAGAGTAACAGCCATCCATCCGAGGGACGCGTGGCGCGAGATCCAGTCGCCTCGGTTTTTCAGCAGTCGCGAGTTCAGGGGGTGAAGGTTTTATGTCGTTGTATATTCCAAAACCCCGAACCCCAAAGCGCCGATGGCGCCCAAAGTCGGGCCCGCAGTATCAAGGGGCAGTCTCAGCCGTCCATCTAAAGCGGACACCTAGCGCGCGATTAGGCTCCTCGCCTATTCGCTCATCGCGACATCGACGCACAAAGAGCAGCTCCTTCATATCCCCAATGCGCGAGGTGTCGGGGTGTCCAGGGCCTGGGCCCATGGCATCATCAGGAGAGTTCAGAGCCGTCAAATCTAGCGGGACGCGTGGCGCCAGATTAAGTCGTCTCGTTGTTTCGCTCATCGCGATTTCAAGAAGCAAGGATCAGCCCCTTCATATCCGTGAACACCGAAATCACCTTTGGAAATAAAAGCAGGGTCACGGTCTGTTGTCATTTGGGAAACAAAAGAGCTAAGCAAAAGGGGCCAAAAGCGTTGAGTCCAGTCGCCGAAAGGATCATCGTGATTTCCAGATGCCAGCGGATACGATTTCGCTCTCAGTTTCCTCTTGGAATAAATGAAGGCAAGAATGGATGGTTGAAACTTCCTTTCATTCATTGAATATGAGATATGGAGGGTCTGGCAAGCGGTCTGTTCAAAGGAATTTTGTGTACCGATTTTTCCAAAGAAGCCATGCCGAAGTCCTCGATTGGACAGAGAAGTCTGCACACGCCATCTTGGCCTTTAATGTTTCGGCTACATCCCCTGCAAAGGCCATGCGAAGTTAAGGTAGCGTATGTCATAGGCGCACGATCATCCTGAGTCTGCATGGGCAGACTGTCAGAAGACATGCAGACGCAATGTTTTTAATGCAGAGTCTTGTTTTTGCTGTTGTTGTTGTTTTGGAGTATATGTAGGCGTTTTCGCCATTTTGTAAGGATCGATGGTTGAGCAAGGCTCCCGGTGGTAAACTTTAATGAAGCATTATTTTCCTGGTTATGTCTGGACTCTTGAGACTTCTTGTCTGATGAATGTTAGTTTTTCTTGCGCGTCTTTGTCTACATTGTATTAGAACGGCTCGGAATTGGAGAATCCAATCGAGCGGTAATTGTTATAGGATGATGTAGAGTTTGATCACTGTAACAGTTGCACTGTTTCTAATCGGTCCCTGTGATTTTCTTAGCACTGAACGACTTGGAATTGGAGAATCCAGTCAAGTCTCCCCTCTCAGTTCCCCGAAGCTCTGAACCAGAGGATCTCGCATTCAGAGTTTTTCTTCTATAAAATATTGATAGGCCTGTTGACTGAGGTAGTTTGTCCACTCCTCTCACCAGGTCTTCAACCTGTTCATTTTCAAATCAACCCACTGACTGAAGTTAGATCAAGACCTCCTTTGTTCCTCGCATGTCGGACCCAGTCCTTGAGTCGGAGTGATATCTTCCCAAGTCTCTACCCATTTGATCACCCATTAAAATTATTGTGACATGAAAACTGATGGGCACCGGGCTCTGCTCCTGCAAGCAATCCATGAGTGACTTCTGACGCTAACACAGAGAAAAATGCCTTCAAACTGATGGTTATATGCTCTTTTAAGGTGCCCTTGCAAGTGTTTTAGTCACTGAATGTTAGCACATGTAAACCTTAAAACATATAGCACTCCTCTAGGATATTTACAAGCTCCTACTGTTGATTTAAACACTAAGCATACATGAAATTTGAACACAAGTATTTTTTGTCAACATGACCCTAGATAAAACTCCCCAAGGGAAAACCAGTTTAGAATGAACGTGTATATATGTGATGGCTCAAGCATGGGATATAACAAGTAAACGAATACAATGGAACATGTACAAGTAGCAAGATCCTCCCTAGATTTGCTAGAAGGTTCCAAGAAGAATGAGCCCAAGCAAGTGTGCTTCCCTTCCTTTGTTGCCTCTTCCACTGAACTGATGCACCCTTGATCCTCCCTTCGTTGTTTGAGAAACCCTTGCACGAAAATATTTGTTTGAATGTTGTCCCAAACCTCCACCAATCAGATCTGCAAAATCTCAGGAACTACTAGTGTCTGCTAAGCTTGCACCCTCCTCCAAGAGTGCGCCCTCCACCAAGGAAGACCCCACACCACAAAATAATCAGGCCCTAAGACTTGCACCCTCCATGAAAGATGGTTCCCAAGCTATTATCTCCCAATGCTTACATTATCGTCCTCTTGCTCCTCTCCAAACTCTCCAAGTGAACAAATGAATGAATGAACCTCTATTTGCCCTATGCGCCCCTCTTAAGCTATCATAAGGAAACCTAAAATATGAATGGCTAGAAACACTCCAAGCCATCTCTAATCCATGGTTGAGATCTCTCCAAAATATTCTCAACTCAAAACCCACTTTGGGTTAAGTTTCCTTAGTTCACTTTATGTCCCCAAATTCACCCACAAAGTGAATTAATAGCCACTTTTGCCTCAAGTGACAAATTTCACCTTTTTGACTTAGGAAAATCTCAAAGTGAAATTAGACATAAAGTATAAAGCACAATGGGTCAAATATTTCCCTCCTGTGGTTAGATACCCACAACCACAAGGAGACCATTTCCCAAGGTACACCAAAATTCAACACTCCCTCTTACTAAGGAAAGTGTTTCTCACCAAACCCATCTTGTCTCTGAAGTAGACATGCTTTCCCCTTGGCAAGGCCTTGGTGAGAATATTTGTCGCATGCTAATCAGTTGGAATATATTGGAGCTTCACTGCCCCACATTGAACCCAATCTGATGAAGTTATATCTAATCTCAATAATATGCTTCGACTTGTCATGAAACATTGATTCTCATATAGTTTGATACAACTCTGATTATCACAGTGAATGACAGTCGAAGATAAATCTTGACCAAATAAACCAACCAGCAACTTATGAATCCAAATGGCCTTGCAACTGGCATGACTAGCTGCCATGTACTTTGTCTCGGTCAAACTCAAAGCAACTGAATTTTTCTTTCGGCTAAACCAGGAAACAATGCATAATCTCAAGCCAGAGCAACACCCTAAGGTACTCTTCCTGTCAGTATAACATCCTGCCCAGTCTGAGTCTGTGTAGCCAGCCAAACTCACTCCATCCCCTATGACATAGTCCAAACCAAAATCCAATGATCCTGCTATGTACCTCAAAACATGATTTGCCCCAAACCAACGAACACTCCTAGGCTCCACCATAAACTCACTAAGAGTGTTCACGGAAAAATAAATATGTGGTCTGGTATTGACCAGATACATCAAAGAACCTATTAGCTTCTTGTATCTCATAGCATCCACCAACTGTGAATCTGAAGCGTTAAACTTCTTCCAATTGGTGACCATAGGTGTAGACATGGGCCTGCAGTTCTCCATCTAAAACCTGCTCAAGATGTCTGTAGCATACTTCCCCTACCCCAGAAAGATATGACCCTCCTCATGCCAAACCTCCATGCCCAAGAAATAGTGCATCAAACCGATCTCTATCATCTCAAACTCTGATGCAAGTCCCAGCTTGCACTCAACTATGAGAAGCTCCTCTCTCGTGATGAACAAGGCATCCACATATAGAATGAGAATAAGTGTGTCCTCGCCTCTAATGATGTAATAGAGGTTAGGATCCGCCTCACTCTTCTCAAACTCCATCTGAAGCAAATAAGCATCAATACGTGAATACCAAGCTCTTGGAGCTTTCTTCAGACCATACAGTGCCTTTCTCAGAAGACACACATGAGAATCTCTCTCCATCACCTCAAACCCCTCTGGTTTCTCAATGTACAACTCCTCAATAAATCCATTCAGAAATGTGGTCTTTACATCCATTTGGTGTATCCTCTGAATGGACGTGTATCTCACAACTGGTGCAAATGTCTCATCATAGTCAACTCCCTCTACCTGAGAGAATCCTCGTGCCACAAACCGGGCCTTGTGTTTCTCTATGCTGCCATCTATAGCATATTCAATCTTATACAACCGTCTGAAAATCATAATTGACTTCCCCACTGGTCTCGGCACCACCTCCCATACATCATTGTGCATAATGGAGTCATACTCCTCCAGCGTGGCATCTCACCAAACCTGTTGGTCAACTGTCTGTGCAAATGTCTCAGGCTCTGAATCTGTGATGCTCGTCACCATCGCCAAGTAGGATCCAAGCCTATCTGGTCTTATGCTCTCTCTGAACAACCCTCTGGGTTCTCCAATATTCTCCTTGGCTTCCTTCAGGGTCTCCTAAAACCATCTCGATTTCCTCTTCCTGGGAATAACCAAAGAAGAAGTAATATCTCCGCACCCACGAGTCTCTACCTCAGATCTAATTTCAACACTCTGAGATTCTAAAGCCTTTGTACCCTCTGCCTGAACCCCCTGCAACTATGAACCTGAAGTTGTGCAAGGTGACCCTGTCACCCCTGAAACGGGTGCACTCGACACCTGAGGTTTTTCTCCCTCTAAAACATCAATCTGAGTCTCTGGAACCTCCTTAATACTATATCTCAACTCGAGAGACCTCCTGAAAGTTCTACCCTCCTCAAATATAACATCTATGCTAACCACCACTCTCCATTGTGATGGAATGTAGATCTGGTAGGCCTTCGAGACCTCTAAGTAACCAACTAGAATACCATGTTGGGTTGTGGGGTCTAGCTTTGTCCTCTTCTCTGAGGGGACATGAGAGTATGTCAAGCATCCAAAATTCCCGATGTGCTCAACATCGAGCCTCCTACCAGTGAAGGCCTCCTCAGGAGTCTTCTTCCCCCAAATCCTGTGGGAACTTGTGTTCTGCAGATAAACTGCAGCAGCACTCGCCTCGACCCATAAGTATAAAGGCAAAGTTTGATCATGCAGCATAGATCTCACTACACCTACAATGGCCTTCTTCTTCCTCTTGACAACCCTATTCTACTGGGGGTTGTAAGGCACGATCATCTGTCTTTTGATCCCTGCCCGGGAACAGAAGTCTACAAACTCTATGGAGGCATACTCACCTCCATTGTCTGACCGCAAGACCTTGATCCTCTTTCCTGTCTGTTTCTCCACAAGAGCTTTCAACTCCTGGAACCTCTTGAAGACCTCACTCTTGGCCTTCAAGAAAAAGATCCAGGTCTTCCTCAAGTGGCCATCTAAGAATGTGAGATAGTACTCACAACCACTCAAGAACGTACGATACATAGGCCCACACACATTTGTGTGTACTAAATCCAGTATCCCAACTGACCTGGTGTCACTGTTGGGGAAAACAACCTTGGTAAACTTACCAAGCGCACACCCTCTGCACACATCCTAATGCTCTAAGTTGAACTATGGCCCTCATGTCACAACCTCTCTCAGCCCTCCAAGAGCCCCATGATGAAGGTGAGCCATCCTCTGATGCCACAACTCACACAACTGAGTGTTGTTGTAGCTACCTGATGTCAAAGCATGCAGGGGCTGGAAAAAAAATATGTATAGTTTACCATCCCTCACTCCAATCACCTGCCCTGAGGTGAGATGCGACCCCTTAGGGTGTATGAGGACCTTTGTCCCTTTGAAGGACACCTCAAGACCCATATCCTGGAGGGTGGAAACTCATATCAAATTCTTCTTCAACCCAGGAACATACAACACATCCCTGAACGAAATGGACTCTCCCTCTGAAAAGTAATTGTGCCATGCCCAGCAACTCTGACAATGGTGTCATCACCAAGAGCAATCTCCATCTTGACCTTTGGATCTCTGAGGTCATTGAAGTGCTCTCTAACACCAATCATGTGGCTCAAATCCTCATTGTCTATATATCAAATGCTAGGTGTCGTTTCAATTAAAGTGCAACAAATAAGGAAGGCACACTCCCTCTCAAACTGTGCCTGAAACTCCTCCTCATATGTTGTAGTTGTTGTACCACCCATCTTATTCTTCCTATTGGAACATTGACCAACATAGTGCCCCATCTTCTTACAAGCAAAGAACTTCACTTTGTTCATATCTCTCTTCTACCCACTGCCACTCTCCTGTGACTTGGCCCCTCCCTTGGGACCTTGTTTAGTACCCTTGTCGACCTTCTTCTTGCCCTTTGACCAAAGAGCAAGATCTTCATCACCCTCAACAATACATTGTTTTCTTGAAGATCCAGAGCCGCATCTCAACCTCTTGTATGAAGTCGCCCCAGAGTCTCTCCCAACTGGGCATGACCTCCCTGGCCATAATGCCTCGCACAAATGAACCCCAAGGTTTGGAGAAGTCGTTTAAGGTTGTCCTCACCAAAAAGTTTGGATCCACAATCTCTTTGACTTCTGCCAACTGATCTCGAGTCTGTGTAAATCTATCAAGGTATGATGTCACTGACTCTGACTTGAGCATTTGAATGCCCATAAGCTTCTCCTGCAAAACCATCTTTTGGTTCTGATTGGGGCTCCAGTAAAGCTTGCACAATGAGGCCCACATCTCATGCCCATGAGCTTCTCCTACATAGCCATCTTTTGGTTCTGATTGGGATTATGGTAAAGCTTGCACAATGAGGCCCACATCTCAAAGGCATAGTCCTTCCCAGCCAAATGGGGTATGACATGGTCTCTCACCGCATCACAAATAGTCATCTTTGCCTTGTTCTTCTTCCTGAAATCTACTACCAACAAGGGAGCAATGACAGGAGGAACAACAACAAGAGCCTGAACTATATACCATAGTTCAAGGTCCTACAAGACAAAGATAATCATGGTCTTCCAAGGGAAAAAATTGATAGCTCTAGCTAGCCTATCCTATGCCCTCATCTGAGACACCAACATGGTTGTCCACTAAAACCCAAAGTGATGCTAAACTACAAAAGAAATCAGCCTCAACACTTGACACGCAAGCGTGAAATAATGTTGTCCAAAACTATCCAAAAATCTGTGAATTGTATGCTAGTACATCAACCAACTCTTAACCACCAAGGCTCTGATACCATGTAGATTTTTGAAGAACTATGAAGTCTGCCCAAGAGGTCTATCTTTGACCTCTTGTTGGGCTCTAAGTTCAAGAAACCAAATCTGTCATTGTTGTTGTTTTAGGAAAGCAAACAAGTCTGTTTATTTCTGCAAAGAAAACCTCCTTCAAACTAATGGTTATATGTTATTTTAAGGTGCCCTTGCAAGTGTTTGAGTCATTGAATGTTAGCACATGCAAACCTAAAACATATAGCACTCCTCTAGGATCTCTACAAGCTCCTATTGTTGATTTAAACATTAAACATACATGAAATTTGAACACAAGTATTTTTGGTCAACATGACCCCAGATAAACCCC
>JASDQU010103230.1:38780-54192 GCA_032191745.1 Picea mariana | reverse complement strand
CCCCCCACGAGGAAAACCAGTTTAGAATGAAAGCATATATATGTGATGTCTCAAGCATGGAATACAACAAGTAAACAAATACAATGGAACATGTACAAGTAGCAAGCTCATATCAAGCTTTGCTAGAAGGTTCCAAGAAGAATGAGCCCAAGCAAATGTGCCCCCCTTCCTTTATTGCCTCTTCCACTGAACCGATGTGCCCTTGATCCTCCCTTGGTTGTTTGAGAAACCCTTGCATGCAAATCTATGTTTGAATGTTGTCACAAACCTCCACCAATCAGATCTGCAAAAGCTCAAAAACTAGTAGTGCCTACTAAGTTTGCACCCTCCTCCAAGGGTGCGCCCTCCACCAAGCAAGAACCCACACCACAAAATAATCAGGCCCTGAGCCTCCTTCCACCCTCCATGAAAGATGGCGCCCAAGCTCTCCTCTCTCAATGCTTCCATTCTCATCCTCTTACTCCTCTCCAAACTCTCCAAGTGAACAAATGAGTGAATGAGCCTCCATTTGCCCTATGCACCCCTCTTAAGCAATCATAAGGAAACCTAAAATATGAATGGCTAGGATCACTCCATGTCATCTCTAATCCATGATTGAGATCTCCCCAAAAAAATCTCAACTCAAAACCCACTTTGGGTTAAGTTTCCTTAGTTCACTTTATGTCTCCCAATTCACCCACAAAGTGAATTAATAGTCATATTTTCCTCAAGTCACAAATTTCACCCTTTTGACTTAGGAAAATGTCGAAGTGAAATTAGACATAAAGTATAAGGCACAATGGGTCAAATATTTATAGAGACCCACAACCACAAGGGGACCACTTCCCAAGGTACACCAAAACTCAACACAATATTAAAGACTTAATTTCCTCCCAGTTGTCATATTCAAAGTTCAACTCAGATTACAAGGAGACAAGGTAAAACATAGGTTTGGTTAAGTTGGGACATGATGTCCCATTTTTTCTCACAGTGCAGTGAAATGATTTAAAGAGTCATAGCTTTTAAGTAGAAACATTTTCATCTGGAATGGAAAAAAGAATAGAATTTCCCTCTCCTCTCACACTCAAATATCAAATTGAAAAAGTTTGAAAAAATTGGTCAAATTATGGTCAAATCCTTTTGCTTGGTGCATTTGATTAGAATTAAAAATTGGGTATCAGATGGTATTGTGTGTTCAATTTGTTGGGAGCTTGTAAGATCAAAACCATGACTATTGCTTTCTAATTGGTTGTGTTTGAATTCATTGCTATTTCATTTTCACCAATGATTGTTATACTTGTTGCACTTGCCTTTGGTTATTTTGTTTCGCTACACAAGCCTTAAATTTTGGGACAGTGTCATTTATAGTTTTATTGATTTATTGGCCTTAACAAGCTTGAAGCCCTATGACTTTATATTGTACAAACTCTTTGAAGCAACTCTTTTTGTATCAATGACGTATCTAGACCTTTTTTCCTTGGAAATAAAAATGATACCATATAACATTAGCATCATATAGTTGTATGATCATAAGCAAAGTTGTGATCTCACATCTCATAGTACAAGTCTGAAGTGGTCGAACACACAAGTTTTGTTGCTTCATAAATACAAACGAGTTCAATCAATCAATGGTTGACTCGAATTAATATAAAATTTATGTGAAGTGTTGTCTAATAAATCCAAAATGTGAGGCTTTACATGTGAACAAAAGATGTATTCAAGAATAATGGCCCTTGTGTGCGTTTGTATTAACTTACAATATAATCATGTGACATACATATTTATATTAACTTGGAACCTGGACATGCGATATACATATTTTTATCAACTTACAGCCTAGACAAGTAATATACATGTGTGTATTAACTTACAACCTAGCCATATGATTTGTGTCATTAATATAAACACTTGTGAGACTCTTCACTCATGTTTGCCTTGGATGTGTACTCTTAAAACTCAACGATAACGTGGAAATAATTTTTAAACCCTTAATTAATCAACTAAAATCACTTTTAATATTATATATTAATAAACTAACAACACAAACCATAAAGTAACTAGCAATGGACTTCAGTATTCTAATTTAGGGAATCATAAACATTTACATTAAATCAAACTATGATGAGTTAAAAATACTTGAGTCAATTTCAAGTCCAAATCCTCATAGTGGCTTAGTTCAAACCTATTACAAGTGAAATAAAAAGATATATATAACACAATTCTCAATTAAAAGCAAGTTTTTCATTATTTATCAAATTCTCAATCTAAAATTCTAATTCTCGAGATAGTAAAGTTGGTCATTTAAATCTATGAAATAAGCCTCTACAAACCATGCACACCAAGCTTTATCAAATTCTTTGTCATTTAAATCTATGAAATAAGCCTCTAGAAACCATGCACACCAAGCTTATCAAATTTCCTAACACACAGTTTATCATTTAAATCTAAGAAATAAACCTCTACAAACCATGCACACCAAATCAAATTCTCAAACTTATATTTTATATTCTTATACTTAAATCTATGGAATAAGCCTCTACCAACCATGCACACCCAATCAAATTCCCAAACTTATATTTCATATTCTTGATACGTGAGGTCAAATTGTCATTAGAAAACTTTAACGTGACAAGTTTACAAAATCATTTAAATGAACTCAATTATTGATTGTCAAAGCATCAACATCCCTTCAAAGTAATGTCAAAAGTCTAAAAACCATTTAAGTCAAACTCATATATTGAATGCTAGGGCATCACATCATACCTTTTTAAGGATGCCATGCTCTTGGTTATTATTATAAGATTATAAAAACAAATATGCTTCATATGAATTGTTCCTGGATATCTAACTTACTCTCGAAGCCTTGAATATTAATTTTGTATATAAAAATCTGAATCTAAATGGAAAAAGTAATTTGGATTAATCTAATTAAATTGTTAAGATTTAATTAACACTAACAATTTAGGCCTACCCAACCCATAAGATTATTTTGACATCAGAGCTTATGAAACAAATTTAATTTAACATGATTGGTTTTTCTAATTAATTATTCCTTGCAAATATATATATATATATATATATATATATATATATATATATATATGTCTTCAGAATTGCAGAGTATTGCACGCAATGTAAGGTCAACAATATGATATCAATTTAGCCCCTTTCCCCACCTCTTGCCAGAATCATTTCTTTAAAAGCCATCATTACTAGCGAGTGCACATATAATATGTTAATTAGCCATAATTGGGTTTTTTAGTCATGCCTTAAGTTGCAAGTTGCAGAGTATTGCACTCAAGGTAAGGTCAACAATATGATATCAGTTTAGCCCCTTTCCCCGCCTCTTCCCAGAATAATTTCTTTAAAACCCACCATCGTAATTTCTTTAAAAACCACTATCATTACTATGGAGTGCACATATAATATGTTAATTAGCCATAATTGGGTTTTTTAGTCATACCTTAAGTTACATATTTGCAAGGAAGATTTTCTGGGCAGGCTAAGGTCAAAAAAATTGATTACTTAAAAACTTACTGCTGCCGATATCTTGGTCTTTGTGACTGGTTAAATTGTACCTACCTGCAAGACTGTACATAAGAAGATTAAAACAAAAATTATATCCGTTTCTCTTCCATTCGTTACGGTATATGAAATAAAATATATACAACATGAATTTTACATTTGACCAAAACCAAACTATATGATAATTTCCAAGAAAAAACTTTTTCTTTCTCCCATAAGTTCGACCAGGATATAAACAAATGTAAATATTCATACCCATAATTGAGATGCTAACATCTGCTAATGGTATCTAAATAACAGCCCATGTGCTATCTGGCATAAGTCTTAAATATTGTTGTAGTTTGTTTCGATATTATTTATCACTCACCCCATAGGAACAGTAGTCATGATGACAAACAGCATGTGTTGCAAGTTTGCAAAATACTATGTGAACAATACGTATGAATGCCAAACAATAGAGTCCAACTTGGATCGTCATAAGGCCTTTACTCATGCAACATATATGCTCATGAGTTTAATTAATTTTAGAAATAGGTCACTTTATTCAGCAGGTGGAGCATAGCTTACACTTTTCAAAAGCCAAATAATTTAACTGAGTTTAAAATCTCAATATCGCCCATTATTGTCGTGATCTTATAATTATGAAGTGCAAACAGCACTGCCATATTACAGGATGCTAACAAATTTACTCTCACTAACAAAAGCTGACGAAAATTACATTTGCCAAAAAAGTTGGAAAAGGGTACAACCCAACACTTGGTACTGCACCGTTACTCTATTAATTCACCAATGAATATAATTGACCAACAGGAGTTATGGGATCTAAACGTTATCCTAAATGTCCCCAGCAATTTACCACCAACTGTAATAATGATTCTATACAGCATCTCGTCTGAATCTAACTTGAACATTTCTACCCTTTCCTACTCTCGTTTATAAGCTAACTGAAAATCGTTATCTCACCTGCAAAAATCATTGAGTGCAAGAAAGAATGAATAATACACCTTCAGCAGCAATTAGGACTCATTATTATCAAATTTGCAAAAGCTGAAAAAATAATTCAAAGACAAAATGGAAGCATTTTTTCAAAATGATTTCAGGTTCACCAAAGCAAGATAAATAAAAATTCAAACTTTCTACAAAAAAGGTCGTAGATGGTTCGGTACCACAATATCACATGTGCTTTCATGTTCCTTGAAGGGTTATACATTTTTCTGGAAATGACACCTTCAGGAAAAAAATAAAGAGAACTTTTAATAATGGCCAATTTTAACCAAAAATAAATAAATTGAGTCGGCCCAAAGGCTGGATATTGTGACACAAACCCAACTTCAACTGCCAACCTTGAAGGAACTCCCTTGAATCTTCTTTTACTCAAACTAAGACAGCTACTACCTAAGCATAGGGAAAAGGATGGCATTGAATTAATTTAACCTCATCCTCGAACTAGTCAGCCCCTGATGAGAAGGAACAAACAAAGAAAAACATTCAAGTTCCCACCCATCACCCCACTAGACTCATAGTTCATGATGAATGCCTACAGCAATGTATATGGAGCATCTGCTGGGAATGGACAATGTGGATTTCATTAATTTAATTATCAATGCCTCTATGAATATAAAGGGGGAGCTCTGTAGTTAGTTGTCACATTTTCCCAACAGTTTGGGTGTTGAAGGAAAGACCAAGGAAGGTTGTGCCAAGACTAGAAGAATTTACATATGGAAAATGTTGAGCAGATAGCATCCTAGAGCTACAAAAGAATCTGAAGACAATAAAGTGACAAAAACATGGTAGTACAAACCCCGTCTGAGACACTGGAGCAAACAAATTTCAATTTTCATAGGCACTCGTCCCACTTCCCACCATGCAACTAAATTTTCCAATTGGTGTCAAACACCATTAGCTGCAGTTTCTTTTCCTTTTTGTTTAGAACCACCTTTATCTTTTTGAGAGTCATTTACACCATTATTTGTTTGTCCAGCATAATTTACAGTAGATGATGACCTTGATGGGCGAACTGCTACTCGAGGAGGAGCCATACGAATATCTCCTTGATTATGTTTCTTCCGTCTTGAAGGTCCAACAGTAGCAGGATTCCCTAGAGGCCCAGACCAAGATGTAACTGGAGCTGTGATGTAAGAGCAAGATTGAGGCTCAAAAGGTGGTTGCTCATGGTGAGAAGGTGCCATCGTAAAGCCAACAGCTCCATCCTGATGTGGAGGAGGAAATTTCTCACTCTTGCTTTTGGCATTGCCTTGTGTAATCAAACGCCGTCTCTGTAATTGGCCCCAAAACAATTCAGTTAGTCTTTATGCTAATAAAGATGCTATTGCAAGGAAATAATTAGAAAAATATACTATTATTTTGAAAGCTTAGTTATTTAAAAGCAGTAAATTAGAATAAAATGATGACAAAATGTGATACTGCATGACAAGAGTCCAGATGTCCACTTCACTATGATCACTTGAAATATTTCTTTATAAACTAATCAATTTCTAGTCTGGAAGTGTTCAGCTAACTGAACCATAATAGAAGCTGAACCTCAACAGATCAAGGAATTTTTGGCAGCTACTAGCTTAAGACTGATATCTAGCATAAAAATACCTCAAAAATGTAATAGAAGAAACATATATAGTGCCAAATTTTATTTTGGCTGGCAAAAATTTCGTAGGAAACAATATCTAAAATAACTTGCAAAGGCATAGACATGTGCCGTCTGCAATTCTGTACATGATATTATGTAATCAACAGTATCTTAGGTTATGACAAATTGTACATACTTGCAAATTCATCTGCAGTTCTGCATTTGCTTCAGGAGCAGGAACTCCCCTGCCTACCCGATCACGGGTGCGTGTCTTCCTCGCTCTATCATTACCTTGAACTTTTCCACCAGCTGCCCTTTGCCTTCACAGAACAAAGATGATATATATTATAACTGAGTAAACTCCCAGGTGTTCATTAAGATATCTTACATACATTTTGCAAAGCCGATTCCAACATGTTTTTGCTCAACATAAATTGATGGGGAAATATATCAAGTTTCCAAAAAAGCAAACAGGAAAACAAATTGAGTAGCAAAATGCCCATTTACAATTTTAGGAGGGTATAAAGCACCACAGCATTTTATACTAGATGCAACCAATGCTATTTAAATGTTGTAGACTTCCAGCTTCGCATTGCTTGTCCTCTAATTAACCAATTATATTTAAAAAATAAAAGAATTAAATCCATGGATCTCACAGACCCAAATTGTTCTTGAATATTTTCTCATCCATCCATAATAGGGAAAAACATTTCAACCAAAAAAATCTGATATACCTTCTAGCTTCTTCATCACGCATTTTTGCATCCATTTCCTTGCTTGGAGGATACTGTGGCAAGCTTGATGGGTCACAAGCACGAGGCTCAGTGGTAAAAAACTGTACAACACAAAAACACACTATTATGTCCCCAAAAATTTCTTGAGAGCAGCAACAACTACAAGATCCATACTGAGTAGTGCATAGGGGTAAGAGAAAACAAACATGTCCAGATACTCTAGGGCTTCAACATTGTTTGCATCTAGACCATTAATCAACAACATACTTCTCAAAAATTCTTCAGAAAGTATTATGTATCTTTGTCTTATAAAGAGGACAAGTTATTGATTGTGATTGTGATTGTCATAACTAGTATAATTTAAATAGATCGCTTATTATATATGGCAAGACGATTGAAGAATTGAAATCACACATCCAAATAAAGCAACCTTGGAAAGCACACCCATTGTAAAATTTTAAATGCCATGAATAAGAAAACAATACCTCTCGCTTAAAAGAATATAACAAGTTAAAACAAAGCATCTTAGTGTACTAATATATATAGCAGAGTACTCGAGCAAAATGTTTAGTGAATAGGCATTATGAGGTTCAATAAATGATCAGACTGTAGGTGAGATGAAAATTTTATAACATAAAAACTTCCAGCCTAAGTATCCAGGGTGTGTGTGTGGATGTCCCAGTTTTAAAAACTGGGTTCACAAGGGTGGTGGTTGCTTATAGCTTTTTTGTGTGTAAGAGATTTTTCACTTTTAATTTAGTTGGGGAACTGGTCCCTAGTCCCCGATCCTATTACAAAGGTCATATGCCCCCATAAAATGTCCCTCTACGGAGCTCGATGCCTTCCATAACAGGAACATCTCTGTTACAGGGCTCAGTGACTCCCATAACAATTGTTGCAGGGATCAATGCCCTTGTAACAGAACTCAGGACGTCCTTGTAAAAATGATGCACCTCAAATCCTGTCCAGGGACACAGGGATGGGGTGCATAGCCTTGCACTTGGGTGCAGGATAGATGCACCCAGGTGTGCACCCATGCATCCTGGCTACAATGTTTCCATCCCAATCAATAGTTGATGAAAATCTAGCCCACGGTAGTGTGGTCTAGCAGCAAGCAGTGAGGTGATTGGTTTTGTATTAACACAGCAACCCAGGTTCAAAACCACTGGAGTGGGTGCAGATGAGCCCAGGTGCAAGTCCTGGGTCATTTTGGACAGCATAGATATGCCCCTCATAGAGCAACAGTTTAGCCAAACAAATAAGTATTTCCCCAAAAAAAAGTATTTCACCAACAACAGATTCATCTAAAATATCCACTTTCACAAGGGGAAAAAAAAAAGCATTCAGTGTAAACACAGAAGAAAGTGAAAAAGTGACTTTCTAACATGGAAATCTTAAGTAGGAAACAGTCTAAAAATTGATTAAACAATATTCTTACTGCCTAAAGACACAGAACAATAATAAATCAGCCTAAACATAATGTTATACATATAATGGAAATCCTTTCCTTTGGCTTGACATGCAGAAAATATTAAAAGCATGCTCAAGCCAAAGGAAAGTCAATATACAACAAACATGGATAAACACTACTGTAATATGTCTGATAATGTAGGAATAAGACTAAATCAATGTCAAACTCTTGCAGAACTAAGATATCCGTGTTGATGATTACAGCTTCATGAGACATCCTCCAGGACACAGACTGAATGAGTTGGCCTGTGAGAGAGCCCATGATTTGGTTGTGCCCATGAGATGGGTGTGTCATTCCTCTCTGAGACTGAGATGGAACGTTGTGTGCCCCTGTGTGGGGTAACGATGCCCATGAGATGGGTGTGTCAATGTGTGTGCCCCTGTGTGGGGTGAGAATGCCCATGAGATGGGTGTGTCGTTTGAGATGAAACGATGTGTACCCCTATGAGGGGTGAAGGTGCCCATGAGATGGGTGTATCGTTCTCCTCTGTATAGAGAGTTGAGACGATGTGGTACTCCAGATGATTCTCCTGTGAGACTCAGTGAGATAGAGATCTGTTGAGTAGGGCGTCCCTGTGGCTGAGCACAGGTGGACGTGCCCCTAGTGGTTGAGCACTAGTGGGTTGTGAGATCCCTTGCTTCCAGATGATTCTCCTATGAGACTCAGTGAGAAAGAGATCTGTTGAGTAGGACGTCCCTGTGGCTGAGCACAGGTGGACATGCCCCTAGTGGCTGAGCACTAGTGGATGTGTGAGATCCCTTGCTATATTATCTAAGAGTAAGATTTACCTATAATCCTAATTGTGATGTAAAGGGTACAGGTCGGCCCCACCATAAAGTGAAAGATAATTAATGTAAAAGATAATTAATATTGTAATTATTAATTATATTCTGAGTTATTGAGGTCGGCCCTGTTGTGCCAAGGCCCAATAGACACCACTTTTGATGTGTCCAATCTAGTATAAATAAAGGTGATTTCCCCATTGAGGAAACACATAACTCACATGTAATTTCGGAATTTCGGCAAGTACATCTTCTAGGGCTGAAGTGCGCACCTCTCTTGGGCGCTAGCTTCTTGGTTTTGGAGAGCACCCTTTTGTGTGCTAGGTCTATGGTGTGGGAGGTCTTTCTCTTGAGAATATAGAAAAGGATTGCTGGGTTTTCTTCACTTGTTGAGAAGGGTTTCCCAGGATATTTCTTGTGTTCTTGTGCATGGTATTTCTTCTTGTGATCTTGGTTATTGCAGCAAATGTGAATGGTGTAGCTGCATTTGTTTATGGTTCAAGTAAATGCTAAAATTGAAATAAACCTCATTCTTGAGCCTAGCATAGTGAAAATTCAACAATCCGGAAAGTACTTACTTCACTCTTCAGTGCTGCAGAGGCAGTACCACGATCAGCTGGATCAATTGCAAGAAGAGTTTCGATGAGTGATAAGGATGAAGGTGGGAAATCTTTGAAAGTCTCTTTAATACACCGTTTATATGGTTGTTGTGGCTTGAAAATGGTTGCATGTGGCAATTTCGATTTTTTCCAATATTCTTCTGATGGAGAACCACAAAGCTTGAAAATCTTATGCAACTGCTCCACCTGACATATAAGAAAATGAACTACAATTAAACTTTAGAACTGAACGCACGAAAACTTTCTAACTAAATTGATAAAACATACCATGTAATGTCATATGCAATAGGAATTTATGCTAGTAGTAGACTAGTAATAAATGTTAAATGTTAGATGTCTTAAATGTAAGTCATTAATCGACATAATTGTTTTTCACTGCAAAAACATTCCTTTAGTAACTGAATGTACAGATATACTTCTATAACAGGCTAGCCCATAAATGCAGCATCACATATTGCCTGTAAATGTTAAAACATTGCAAGAGTTCGATAAAAATACTCTCGTGAACCATCCCTTTGTGAGTTCTTGAAGTGTCAGGACTCAGAACTTTGAATTGGGTTCCAGACTTCCAACCTTGCTTTTAGACAGCCTAGGCATGCTCTGTGCACTGCTCCAGTACCTGTTTTTCTTGACTTGCAATAACCATTTCAGAAAGAGATGGATACCACTTAATTTGCCTTGGGAGCTGTTCTTACGCAGAGAGCACATCCAGTTACCTATCGTTTTGAACTAAGTTACTGAATTCCTCTTCCACATCCGTCAGGACTCAGTATCCATATCAAGTATGATATGGCCCGGATACACCTTGGATATTACTGGGATACAGCTGGGATAAATGGTTAGGATACAGCTGGAATATATACTTGAGTAACTGGAGGGAAATCCCGGCAGTTATCTTGAAAAATGAAAAAAAAAAAAATTCACCTCAATTATGCATAGTTTGTTTGAAGGGCATTTTGAAGATGGTTTTGCTTCATTGTGGACTGACTTCATCATTGTGAGTCTTCATTGTTTGCTGAATTTATTTATTGCAAGGAGTATCTTGTTCCATGTGGACTTATTTCTTCATCTCCCGGATATACTCCGAGGTGCATTTGTGTCTATATGTAATAAAATTAGCACAAATCCCTCCCGGCAATTAATAGATCTGGGGTTCAGATGGATCTATGCTAGTTTTTATTATTATTTTTAAATACAGTAAATAAGAGAAAACAGGTTGGTTTTTTTATATTTTATTATTTGTACACACACATGAAGAGTCGAGACAAATCTACCCCCACCCAGGCTGTAGAGCACCTCACTTCTCTCAGTGCAATTATATTTTTTTATGATTTCTATATGGAAATTATAAATTACATATACATACATTATATGTATTTATATGTATATGTAAATTGCTTATATACATAATTCATATATATGATGTATTTTATATATGCAGTATCTAGATGTATCATATCCAAGTTCATAAATGGTATTTTGAATTTTCCGTGTCGTCATTTGTGATAATATTTTGTATATGTAGTTTATTATATTTTTTCATATATGCCAGACATATTCCAGAGGCATCGTGTCCAGACTCCAAACTTTTCTAAAAATACGCCTTTTCCATGTCAGATACTGTATCCATATCGGTACCTGTAACTGTATCCATGGCAGCATGCAACTTAGATTCTAAAACATTTTTCTCAAACTAGTTTGAATTATGATATATAAGATAAGATAATTTTATCAATGTTCGACTAATAACCACAAAAGTAGGTCAAGGGGACTGCTGAGTCCAATGATGTCAATACAATGCAGTAGCACCAAAAGGTCTCCTATAAAAGGCAAGATGTGGAAAGTAAAGTGCAATAAGGTATAGTAGTAGAAAGTGAGATCTACTCCAAGGCATGAAGAACCCTCGACCCAGAGCTTAAAGACCTGCTGTGATGATGGGATGTATCGCAAGAGAAGATACAAGGACAAGAGGAACCAGAAGAAAGTAGATCTGTCAAGAATGGATCCATCTCTCCTACCATTTGAGGCCGAATGAAGAAAGTTAAGTATAGTCGGGTGTCTCGAGGGGGAACTAGTGGGGTGCCTGGATCGTCCGTTGTGTTGTTGACTGGTAGAGGTAGTGCATCGACGAGGTCTGGGGGATCTCATCCGTCTCCTGGGAAGGGATTCAGTCTGGTAATGTGGCTAAAATCTCATGGGACGAGGGAATGTCCCACGGGTCCGCACTAATATGGAGTTTGGGGTTGCGTTGGTGTCGATTTGTTTCTTAGTGCCCCTTCCTAAGGGTAGCACCGTGAAGGAGATGATCTATCGAATAAGGTCTGGTCTCGTAGGAGGATGAAGAGTATGGGCTCGAAGCCTGAGGGCCTCTTGTCTGTATAAGGCTAAACACCGCTAATATGGATACCTGAAGAAGTCCTTGAGGATCTAAGTCCCCCCTAAATAAGCAATGAAACCGCCCCCTAATCTCATAATAAATGGGACACCGAAAGATGAAGTGCTCCTCAGTCTCGACCTCCTATAGTTGGCATAACTGACAAATCCTCTTTGGTCGATTGATCTAGTGGTTTGTCTCTACCTGAAGTTTATGAGAGCCCACTCTAAACTGGCCTAGAGGAATGCAAAGAGCATGTACCCAATGGAAAAATGTATGTTGGTGTTTTGTTTCACGCTTGTGCGCATCCTTCTTAACGCTGGGGAGTTTAAACCCAAGATTCGTTCAGAGTTGACCAACAAAAACCTCAAAGCATCGGCATATCAATCCTCGGCCAAGACCGAGGAAGGTCTCACCTGAGATGCAGAGAGGATCACAAAGACCATAAGGTCTTGTGACAGGGATGAAGGCTAAACACACAAAAATCCATCAAGGTTGGTATTCATGCAACTCATAGCTGACAAGTTATTAGGACTGAAAAGTAAAACAATACACACATATTCAGCTTATACATGATAGACACAGAATAGATCAACACTGATGCATCTTTATTACCAGAGTCATTCCATTACAACAGAGGCATACATTAAGCAAAATATGTGACAGTCACAGAACTTCAGATCTTCGTTTATATAAATCCTCAAACATACAACACACTATGCAATGCGCATTTCCTCAAAACTTCAAAATTATAGCCCAAGGATTCCACCTATCAAGCTTCTCTCTCTCTCCTTCATAAAAATTAAAGATTTTCTGGTTACTTCCATGTGCATGGATAAGTTAGATCTACATTTCAATTGTAAATCCAAAGTAGATTCAATTTTGCATGCATGCATGCATAGATCTAGATTGCATGTTTAAATTTGTTATCATTTAAGCTAGATCTAGCATTAGAATTCACTTTTTTAGCAAGTATTTTATAGCTAAATCTTAAGGCTAAAAGGTAGAATCAATTTTGAGAGCTTTAATTCACATATTTGGGAATCTTAGTGCCTTTGTGTTTGTTGTTCTAAACAGCAAACAAAAACCACTAAGAAATCTTGCTTTTTGCTTGCTTTCTAAGTCAATTTCTACTAATTTTCCATAAGCTTTCAGCTTGGTAAAATTTGTGCAAAGTCTAACATCTTTTGCAGGTTGTCCCAAAGTCATTTGAGCATCTTTCTACCACATTAGCTTGCTGTTTTTGCAGGTTTAACAAACATCCAAGAGGATACTCTGCCCGATTTTCAAGGATTCGAAACATCTGAGACCCCTCAATGCACCTATTCCGGGATTCGAAGGGGTGCTATCACCCAGTACGATAGGATTTATTAAGCTAGTTTACTTCTTAGATCCTATTGTTTTCTTATATTAGCGACATAAGATTTGCATGTGTATTTCAGTTAATTATCGTGCTATCTAAGTTTCTTGTGTAGGGAACACCAATATTTAATGGTTTCTTGCAAGTTTTCTTAAGTGTTTACAAGTCCTCGTCTTTGGAGAAGTGGCTGAACTAGATTGTACCTTCCACAAACTCCAAATCTTTCGAGAACGTAGTCCCTCAGCTTTTCACCAGAAGACTTCATAGCCCAAGGATTCAACCTATCAAGCTTCTCTCTCTCTCTCTCTCTCTCTCTCTCTCTCTCTCTCTCTCTCCTTCAACAAAATTAAAGATTTTATGGTTACTTCCATGTGCATGCATAAGTTGGATCTACATTTCAATTGTACATCCAAAGTAGATTCAATTTTGCATGCATGCATGCATAGATCTAGATTGCATGTTTAAATTTGTTATCATTATGTTGAAATAATGTAACTGCAAAGAGTATTCTTATTATTATTGATATATTATTCATAGGATCAATCCCCATTGTGGATTGATCATGTCGGTTATTGTAATAGGACCAAATCCTCTTTTGCGGATTGGTCAAAAGACAATTGTAATAGGCAGAATAAGAAGTCGGCCCCAACAGATATTAAAGAGGCCCAGAAATATAATAAAGGTGGGTTTACCCACCCAGATTGAGAAGTCGGCCTTGCCAGTGAAGAGATACTTCACACGTGCCAGACTTGTATAAATAAAGAGGCCAACGCTTCACTTAGACACACAACTCACTTGCTCATTGAGAGACAAGTTCGGATCTGTTGCTGGAGAAGAAGGAGAGAGAGAGAGTGGCGCATATCTGGAAGAGGAATTTCCGTATTAAGTTTAAGAGATCTCTTGGCATTGTATTGGCTATCTATATTAAGGAAGTTTTGTTGGGTTCTCTTCCCCTAGAGGGTTTCCCAGGATAAATGTTGTGTCTCTTGTGATTGTGTATTTCTCAGAGATCTTGGATTATGCTATTGTTATCTAATGAAATGCGAACATCTATAATAATGGCTTAAACATTAACATGGTATCAGAGCCAAGATGAAGAAAGCATCTTTCACAAGTGAAAAACGTCATTGTTGTCGTACATGAAAATTAGGGATTTTTTATGGTGAAGCTTTTCAGCCCCAAAACCATCTAGAAAAGTGTGCCCTCCCCTAAGGATCACTTTGGCACTCTCAGCACACCTTTTCAGTGGCTGGATCTCCCAGAAAGTGAAACCCTAGTTTCACAAAGTACCAGAAGTACCAGAAAACCAGTGCACCAGAAGTACCAGAAGTACTAAAGTACCAGAAGCACCAGTCCAGAAATCCACAGAACAAATTTGGAGGAGCAAAAGTTGGATTTTCTCAGATCCAAACACACCAGGCTACTCGCCTCAGCCAAGCACACCTCCTGGTAAGTTAAGTTTTTTATTTTGAGCACTTTCATTTTTCAGTCATTTTCCTAGCTCCAGGTAAAGATGTCTGCAAGCGTTAAGCTTGTTGAAAAGTTAGAAGGAGTGGAAAACTTTTGTGCCTAGAAGTATAGGATTGGCCTCATTCTTGAAGAGAATGACCTAGCAAGATTCGTCAATGAAAAAGTACCGAAACCCGCCGATGCTGCAGAAAAGGCAAAGCATCAAAAGGACACAATCAAGGCCAAAAGAATCATTGCAGATTCAATCAAAGACCACCTGATTCCTTATGTGTCATCTAAGAAGACCCCGAAATAAATGTTTGATGTCTTGACCCGACTATATGAAGGAAAGAACATAAACCGGAAGATGAATCTAAGAACTCAACTAAAGAATACAAGGATGCAGAAAGGATAAATGATTCAGGAATACTTCTCCAGAATCTCAGAATTCAAAGAACAGCTAGAAGCTATTGGAGATACCATAGACAAAGACGAACTCATAATGACGGCCCTAAATGGTCTCACAAGACCTTG
>JASDQU010103230.1:20627-36126 GCA_032191745.1 Picea mariana | reverse complement strand
TGACATGCACAAGAAGAAAAAGGAAGCAATAAAACCTGGCAGCTATATAGAAATAAACATTGGGACAGAAGAAGTCCCAAGACTCATAAAAATCGGAAAGGGTACTTCAGAAAAAGAAAGAAAACAATTAATAAGTCTGGTAAATGAGTATAGGGATGTATTTGCTTTTACATATGATGAACTCAAAGCTAATAAAGATGATGTATTTCAACATACAATCCCACTCAAAGAAGACACAAAACCTTTTCGGCAGAAACTTAGGCAAATAAATCCTAAGTTGGCACCTTTGATTCAGGCAGAACTAAAGAAAATGTTGGATGTTGGCATCATTAATCCAACAAGACACTCTACATGGTGTTCTAACTTGGTGGTAGTTAGAAAGAAAAATGGGGGAATAAGACTATGTATAGATTTTAGAAATCTAAATCTTGCATGCATTAAAGATAGCTACCCCTTACCCAATATGGAAACTCTTTTGCAAAGAGTTACTGGGTCAAAAATAATGTCCATGTTAGATGGTTTCTCTGGATACAATCAAGTATTGGTAAGGAAAGAGGACCAAAATAAGACAACTTTCACCACACCATGGGGTACCTTTGAGTACCTTAGAATGCCTTTTGGATTGTTAAATGCAGGGGCCGCTTTTCAAAGAGCCATGGATTTTGCCTTTCATGAATTGATGGGCAAGATCATTGAAATATACCAAGATGATTTGACGGTGTTCTCAAAAGAAAGAGATGATCATATAAGTCATCTCAGACAAGTGTTTGAAAGATGCCGAAAATATGGCATCTCCTTAAATCCAGACAAATCAATCTTGGGAGTTGATGAAGGAAAATTGTTGGGTCATATCATAACAAAAGATGGGGTAAAAATGGATCCAGAAAGGGTACAAGCCATACAACAAGTCCCTTTACCCCAAACCAAGAAAGCCTTTCAATCCTTCCTTGGTCAAATTAACTTTGTAAGAAGGTTCATCCCAAATTTGGCCGAAACTTTGAAACCTATCCAAAGACTACTAAAGAAAGATGTCAAGTTTGAGTGGACAGAAGAAGGAAGAAGAGCTTTCAAGAGTATTAAGGACGCAATTGGTAAATCTCCTGTACTAATTAGTCCAAACTATGCTAAAGACTTTCAAATCTTCTCCTTTGCTTCTGAGGATACTATAGCGGGGGTTTTGCTCCAAAAGAATGATGATGGTCAAGAGCAACCCATTGCTTTCATGAGTAAAGCATTGCAAAATTTAGAACTTAACTACACAACTATGGAAAAGCAAGCATGTGCTTTGGTCAAATCCCTTAAACATTTCCGAGTGTACATAGGATATTCAAAAGTTGTGGGGTATATTGATGATGTTGTCCTCTCACCCACTTGATGTTGTTGATGATGTTGTCCTCTCTCTCTCGCATGATGCTGCTGAAGAATACCCTTCTTGTTAAGGGGGGGTGTTGAAATAATGTAACTGCAAAGAGTATTCTTATTATTATTGATATATTATTCATAGGATCAATCCCCATTGTGGATTGATCATGTCGGTTATTGTAATAGGACCAAATCCCCTTTTGCGGATTGGTCAAAAGACAATTGTAATAGTCAGAATAAGAAGTCGGCCCCAGCAGATATTAAAGAGGCCCAGAAATATAATAAAGGTGGGTTTACCCACTCAGTTTGAGAAGTCAGCCCTACTAGTGAAGAGACACTTCACATGTGCCAGACTTGTATAAATAAAGGAAGTTTTGAGAGACAACTCACTTACTCATTTTGAGAGACAAGTTTAGATCTGCTACCGGAGAAGAAGAAGGAGAGAGAGAGTGGTGCATATCTGGGAGAAGACTTTTTGTATTAGTTTAAGAGATCTCTTGGCATTGTATTGGCTATCTATGTTAAGGAAGTTTTGCTGGGTTTTCTTCCCCTAGAGGGTTTCCCAGGATAAATGTTGTGTCTCTTGTGATTGTGTATTTCTCAGTGATCTTGGATTATGCTATTGTTATCTAATGAAATGCAAACATCTATAATAATGGATTAAACATTAACAAAAAGTCGTGAGATGTATGTAATCTTGTTGAAACTAAGACTGTCCTGTGAAATGTCCTCGTAAATTTGCGATTAGAGTTGATTAATGTTTATTGTGAAAGTGACTCTTGTGCTTTGCAAGCCACCTTATCTGCAAATTGTTACTGAAAAATAAAATTATTCTAGATTTGGCCTCTACGAGGCTATCCCTCAAACTAGAATTTGTTGAGAACTTGTCGAAGCCCAAATGTCTTCACCAACAAGTTTAGTAGAGATGTCAGATGTCTAACACGAGGAGAAACTAGATCTCAAAGTGTTGTTATTTTACATATACAACTAGCAATTACAGTACTTCTTATGTTATTACAATTAATTAGCACATTAGCTGCATATATAAGATCACTGAAAGAGAGACAATCACATAAACAAGATAGACACGGAGATTATCCTGGGAAACCCTCCCAGAGAAGAAAACCCAGCGAACTTCTTCTAAATAGATTCTTCAACCAAGAACAATACCAAGACAGAAAACAGAAGGTCCTTTTGCTGCGTCACCCCTCTCTCCAAAACTTGCACACCTTTCTCTCTCTTATGCTTGAGTGAGATGAGTGAGAAATGAGACGCCTCGCCTCTCTTATTTATACACAAGCGACTTGCCCTCTTTAACTGTTAGGGCTAACTTGACAAGTGTCTCTTCATTATACTTTACATTAGCCACAATAGGGGCCGACTTGACAGTTTGACTTTATGTAACAATAAAGGCCACAATGGGGTCGACTTCATTAATACAATATAATAATATGCTTTAGGGTTTTTGCATGGTCAAGTATAATAGAAGAATACCTTCCGCAACTACATATTCTTCAACACAAAGTTCTTGTCTGACTTCACACACGATCTTCACTAAACTTAACAAAATGAAGCCTAAATAAGCAAGAAAAGAGAGCCTTTTCTTGATGATATTACTTGTTGTCCTAAAACAGTAAATAATATCAAAAAGGTTGCCCAAATTTAGATTTTAAACACTTTGAAATCAAACTACCTTTAGCTTTAAAAATTGTTTTAAAGATAGCTAAAAGATAGAATTAGCAAGCTAGATCAACTCTATAGATAAAACTTTATGAAATAAGATCTAAACTACTTGATTTTATCATGCAAAAAAAGATATATTTGGATTTAACTTTAAAATAAAATCTTACTTTGCATGTATTTTAAAGTAACCCAAAATGAAACATTTAGAATTTGAGAAAGAGAGGAAGAGAAATGCTTGAAATGCTTGGAATCTTGGGCAAATGGGGTCTTCTTGATTGATCAAAGAGGGACTGTGTCTTCTTGAGATCTTGAAGAATGAGGCCAGTGCAACCAAAGCCCAACGTCCTCTTCAAGTATGAGAACTTGCAAACTTAGAGACTTCTTGCCACACAAATTGTTAAAAATATGATGCTACCTACAAAGATGCTTTAAAAGAACATGAACATTCACCGAAATGAACATGCAAGCTAAAGCTATTAAATGTAAATAAGCATTAAGATTATAAAGCGACCTAGCGCTTCTAATCTTACCCAACTAGGAGACAACTCCTCTTGAAGGGCACAAAAATAACAATTATAAGCAAAAGCACAAAAGCAAATTATACCTCACAATTTGGCACTTTGACTTAGAAATTCCACACATGAAACTTGACACACCAATGTAGCCTCCAAAGCCTTTTATTCCAATCTTGAATGATGATACAATAGCAAATTACAATGACAAATTCTTCCCGAGCTCCAACTAGTTTAGCAATGGAAGAAGAGCTTCATTTTATAGGGAGAGGGGCACACTTCCCAAGGAGGGAGGGCGCACCACTTGTTAGCAATTGGCTTGACAAGTGTGGGGGAGATGGTTGCCACCTCTCTCCACACTCCCTTTGGTCACCACTTGTGGATGAATAAGAGAGGAGAGGATGCCACCTCTCAAGAGGTGGGCAGCCCTCTCTTGAAATGTGCCACCTTTCCTCAAGAGGGGCGCACCTCTCCTTGGTGGAAGCTCCAAACTCAAGCTAACACTCAACCACTCACACTTAGACTCTCACTTAGTTGCCAACAAGGCTCAGTTAACTCAAATGGAGAGTAAGTTGACTCAAAACATGTCCCAGACATGTTTCCCAAAAAACAGCTTTGCTGATTTTTCTGATTTTTTGTCTTTTATTGATTTTTGTGAGCAAACTTAATTTTTAAGTGATTAAAATCACTAATTTTACTCACAAAAAATGGTTACTTAGGTAAAATGGGTATTCTAAATCCAAAAACGAATACCCCCAAGGCATATGATGCCTCCTAGTACCACTTTTTTAACTTATGACTAAATTACAATTAAAATATCTCGTTTTACGGAAATTTTTTTTATTAACTGAAAACATTAAAAATTCTAGGGGGGATTTAGCGCAATTTCCATATGACTCAATATTAAGACTAGCATGGTAATATAAACATTTAGACACTAGACTTGGAATTTCCAAGCTAAGGCCTTACCATCAATACACACTCCAACTTTGGAGGAATTGAGTGAAAAACTCAAAAATTATAACTTGCTTAGAAAATTCATTCAAGTGAGAAATAATTAATAAGTAAAAAAAACACTCTGGAGATGTGCAATCATGATTTAGTCTTAGGAGACTAAGTCTTTTACAAGTTCATCATGCTAGATACATTTTATTACAACACCTCATGGGGGGATGGAAATGCGAAAAAATGGTCATATTGACCCGCTGGACTTCTGAACTCTGAATTTTGAACAAATCTTGGTTCAATCTTTGGCGGCTCAACTGCAAGTCCATCTTAGTGCAACTTGGTTGGTAACATGTAGTACTACTTTGTGAGAGACATCGTTGAAGACAAGAAGGTGTTGCTAGAGAAGGTTGACACCTTGAAGAATGTTGCAAACTCATTAACAAAGTATGTTAGTACTAGGAAGTTCTCTTGATGTAGAGAAGCAATGGGCATTGTTGCCCTAAACCTGTGACCTTATAAATCTTGGGCCCCCTCTTTTGCAATGAAAATCGGAAATGTGTCATATTTTTTGCATGTCGATTGTGCTAGGTGCAAATCCAATAACCACACTAGTCGCATAAATATTAGGGTCTATTTTTTATCTGTTTTGGGCCTTTTTTTGGGTCTGTTTTTTGCTTGTTTTTGTATTTTTCCAGCCAATGGTATTTCAGCCCAATGTAATCTAATCTCGGTTAAGGGATTAGGTTTTTAATCTAATTTGGGTTAATGGATTAGGGTTTTGGATGTTGTGAAATACCTAAATATTGTATTGTGAACAGTATTTAATACAATGAAAAAGATAGACGTGTGGCTTAAATTGAGGCTAGTTTTCCTGGTTAAGGCTTTCTAGGATAAATCTTTCTGTATTGTGTGTAAAAGCCATGTGCTTGTGGTGTAAACAGTCGTGAGGAATCAAAGATCATGAGAATTGGAGAATAGATGTGGGGGAGAGTCACCAAGAGTCGCCCACAAAGCCACCCAATGTGGGGTAATTGTCCTTAATAAAGTAAATAATAAAGCAAGTTCTATTAGTAGTTGTATTTCAATAGTCACAATGAGTGAAGAATATAAATTTGTGGGAATATGAATTAAAATGTCAAAGGAGCGGATAAAGATCACAGAGCAAGAGTCGTAATGCCAGTCTGGGCAAGATCAAATTCAATAAAAGGTACTTGTGATTTTAATAGTGTATTTTTTCATTTTGGAATGTTATTTTTCTAGGTACCAATTACAGATTCTGAGTTTATTATTCCTAAAAATTGAAAATAATCTAAAAGTTCAAAAAACATATTTTTTTAAATAGTAAGTTTTTAATCAGTACAAAATTGATTGTTGCATGAAACAAGACTAGTTTAGAGCATGTTGTCTTGGAAATTGCGGCAATGGTAAGGACTTTAAATCACTGAGCCATCATAGCAGTGAGTTCAGATCTGTTTGGTGTATTTAAAACCCTTATAGATGGTTAATTTATCCCACATAATGTTGGACAAACAACACAAAAGTTTAAAGGATAGGATTTAATTTATGGAAATGAAAAATACTTGCAATCATTGAATACAGATATTTGGATAGACTTGTATTGGGAAAATAAGTGGGGAATCAGACCAATGTGGATGCCCAAGCAGAGTATGATGTGAAGAATCAAGAAGCTATGATGCTAATCAAGCTCTCGGTAACAAATGAAATGTTCCCCGAAGTTCATGATGGTAATGATACATTTATCATGCAGGGGAATCTAAAGAACATGCATGAAACTTCATATAAAGGTAAAGCCTCATTCCTTAAAAATCTGTTATTTTCAATTAAAATGGAGTGCAACTCCTTGCAAGATCATCTGATAAAAATCAAGAATATTAGAGAATCGAGATTAACTGAAATCAATTAAAAGGCAACTGGAAGAAAAGGATATGGCGGTTATAACTTTGTAAAGTTTATCGCCTTCCCATGAAAATTTTATTGAAACCATGAACATTACTAGTACTGATAAAGATCTAAGATTTGAGTAGTAGAGCAATAAGCTCTTGCAACAAGATGCTGGAAAAAGCAGTTTGGGAGTGGCAATGGGAACAAACCTTCTGAGATGGCAATTGTAACGAAGTTTAAGAACAAAGACAATAAACAGAGAGGAGCATGGTGGAATAGATCTTTCAAGTCAGGTAAATATAGAAAAATTATTATATGCCTTCATTGTGGCAAGTTAGGCCATATAAGCAAAGTTTGCACGAAACGGTTGTGTGATTAAAAGCACAACCAACAGCATTTTTCTAATAATCAATCTGAAAAGAAACATGCTCATATGGCTAAACAATGGGAAGAGCTCTATGTGTTCATGGCCAGAAATAAGATTCAAAGAGAGGTAATGATGATTGATATATTGAATCAGGGTATCTACACATTTTATTAAAACTATTGATTGATATGTACAAGGAGAAGAGCCCTGTGTGTTCATGGCCAGAAATAAGATTCAAAGAGAGGTAACGATGATTGATATATTGAATCAGGGGCATCTACTTATTTTCTTAAAACTATTGATTGATATGTTGATTTTGCAAAGGATGAATTACAATATGATTCTGTTGTGTTGAGTGGTGAAGAAGAATACAAGCCTAGAGGAAAGAAAAATGTCCTACTTCACCTAAGAGGTAAGAAAAGAATGATTAAAGATGTCTATCATATTGCTTGTATGGAGAAAAATCTACTTTCAATTAGTAGTATAATGAATCATAGTCGACAATTAAACATAAACTTCAGCAATAAGATATGATAATATTAGATAATTTTATTGATGTTTAACTAATGACCACAAAAGTAGCTCAATGGAGCCCAAAGGAGTTGGATACAATGGTGGAAAGCGAGGAGTTTTTCACCATTGGAGAAGGTTCTGTTGCCGCCTTATACACACCTGGGAGACGTGGAAGAAATCTTCAATCCACTCGGTGTGTCCTTGGGGGCAAGTGAGAGTTAAGGTGTTGTCACCTAATCCTCAACTCCTCCGTCTAGGCCAACTCCTAGCGAAGCCAAGGGGGTAGTCCCTAACAAAAATACTAAGGCTTGAACTAAGCTAAGTACAAGAAATTAAATCTAGGAGTTTATTATTCATTCAACAATCAACCATAAATTGAAATACACATATGTCATAAACCGATTGTTCATCCACGATACAACATCAAGCATATACTTGCATAAAAGGATACTCAGGTACGTTTGTTAGATGCAAGTAGTATTAAAGTTGCTTCAAATAGATATCAAATGTAAAATGAAGCCTGTGGCTTTGCTAAGTGTAAAAATTGAGACCAGTTCCTTAAAGTGAATTGTGGGCAATGTAGTTCGTGTATTTTATTAGGATAAATTGATGTTGGGTTAATGAAATGGTTTGGGCCTCCTTATGTATCATTCACCAATCTAAAACTTGCAGACCAGGTGCGTCGTAGATCCAACAAGGCGAGTTGCCAGGTGATTTGGCACACGACACCCAGGGGAGAGGTCTTAGACAAATGATACCACTTAGAGATTGTCCTAATTAATCTATCAACCACTGACCAGCCCAGCGTGTATGAAACTAACTTCCAGCAGATCGAGACTAGCTCGCAACTGGAAGGGTCAGGAACCGCACTAAGAGTTGAGGGGAATTTGTTTATTTTAAACAAGAAGTAAATAACTGAAATTGAAATGTGAGACTAATTACTAATCCACACTGACCAGGCCTCTTTCGAGGAGCTGAAGGGATGGTTTATTTGCCAACTTGAAATTGCAAGAAGTAAAGCTAATCTAGCAATTAAGTGTTACTTTCCAAATTGAAATCTAATCTATGTGTTGTTGCAGTGCTTTGTGATGAATTGAAATACAACTTTAGCTTATCTTTAGTTATGAAAATTGAATCTAAGCTAAAATTGCAAAAATTGAGACAATCACCAAAAACATCGTTCCCCCAGGGGGGATGAAGAGTGAGAGCTTCTAGCCCCATTGATTTTATTAAAGAACTTACACAACTCTTTATGGGAGCGACTTGTGACCATTCATTAGGGGGGTCACAAGTCTTTACAATGTTTACAAAATACTTATTGAAGAAAAGGGGTGCCCCTGGGGCTCCCGGATGCTCCAAATCCGCCCAAAACGGACAAAACTTTCTCTTATCTGTTCATCAACCTGCACAAAACAGCAAACAAACAATGACAAAAGATGCCCAAAAACACTTTGGAATTGTTTTGGGTTATTAGTAGGAAAGACCCAAAATTGACTAAGTAAACTAGCATAAAATAAACAAAAAATGAACTAAGAAGAGCAATCTAAAGAGCTTGTCTCCTTAGGGTCTTTTTCTGCTGTTTTAAAACAGCAATATAAAGGCACTCTAATTTCCAAATATGGAATTGAAAGCTTTAGGAAAAGAACTATCCTTTAACTTCTAAAATTTTTGAAAGAAAAGCATGCTAAAGGAGACTTTTCCTATGCTAGATCTAAGTATTTAGATGAAACTTGAAAGTACAAACTTGAATCTAGTTTATCTTATGCATGTACACTTAGATATTTAAAATTTAAAATAAAGATAGATCTAAGCTACTTGCATTTCCAACAAAATAACCAAAAAAAAATAGATTTTCTTTGAGAAAGAGTGAAGGGAGAAAATTGTAGCATTGGAACCCTTGGGCAATGGAGTCTTTAGATGAGCTAGGGAGGGACCGGGTCTTTAGATCCTTGAAGTTGTGAAGATACAAGCAAGTTTCATCACCACTCCAAGCTATGAGAACTTGTAAGCTTTAAAATCTTACAAAGAAATTTGTTAACAAAATTTGGTGTCACCTACACAAGAGACTTGAAGAGTATGTTAGTTAACCAAAACATGCATACACATCAAAGTTTCTAACTATAAATGAACAATGGGATTAACAGCAAGCTAGATAAATCCTATCCTACTAGATGATAGCATTCATTCAAAGGCCAAGATAACAAATCCAAAGAAGAAATTAGGCAAATATTACCTCATAGATTAAGCACAAATTGACATCAAGCATCCACACACATGTATAACACACCTTCTTGACCTCCAAAGTCTCTTTATTCCAAATGAAAAGTATTACAATAGTACAACTACAAGCAGCAATCCCCAAACTCCAACTAACTAACAATGGGAGAGAATGCTTGTATATATAGCACAAGAGGCAAATGCCAAAGGGAGGAGGGCGCACCAATTGTAGAAGGAGGGTGCACCAAGTGGTAAGGTATGGGCTGCCACCTCTCCCACATGCCCAAACCATGCCAAGTGTGCAGCAAATGGAAGAGTAGAGGGGCGCCACCTCTCAAGAGGTAGGTTGCCCTCTCTAGAATGCGCCACCTCTCAAGAGGTAGGCTGCCCTCTCTAGAATGCGCCACCTCTCCAAGAGAGGTGCACCTCCTTTAGAACACATGCCAAAAATCAAATATCCACATGCCCACTTTATTGCTTTGACCAATGAGAGTTGTCTTCTAGCTGCCACATAGCCTTTTGAGGCTTTATTTCGTCTCCCCACATGTTTCCTTAATTTTTGCCCTTGCTGATTTTTTATGATTTTATTTGACTTTTTTGGTTTTCTTGTAGTAAAATTAATTAAGTGATTAAAATCACTAATTTTACTCAACCAAATGGGTACATAGGTAATATGGGTGCTCTAGGTCCAAAAATGAGCACCCCCATGGCATATTAAGTCCCCTAGTACCACTTTTTTAATACATCTTTATTTTTTAATTAAAAATTGTTGAATTCTGACAATTTTTTAATTAACTAAAAAAATTAAAAAATCCTAAGGGGGACTTAGTACATTTCCATAAGACTCTAGAAGAATGTTTAGCATGGTAATATACATTAGACACTAGGCCTAGATCCATGCTCAAGCCTAACCATGGCCATATACTCCAGCTCCGGAGGGATTGAGTGAAAAAACTCATAAATTATAAATTGCCTCCAAACGGCAAAATATAATTAGAAAGTAAAAAAAACACTCCAGAATATAACTCACGCTTAGGACTTAAGGTGGCTAAGACCTTTTACAAGTTCATCATGCAACATCTCTTATTAAAAAATTTTATGGAAATGTAAAAAAGAAAAAAGTTGGTCTTTATGACTGGCTGAACTTCCGAACTCTGAATTTTGAACATGAAAATGTTCAATCTTTGGCGGCTCGCTGGAAATTCACTCTAGTGCAACTTGGTGGATAACAGGTTCAATTCTCGTGAGGGCCTATCCTGGAGCCATGGGGGCACCTTCAGGTAGTGGTCGTGACTCGTGCACACATAAGTGGATCAAAGCCCACCCCCGTGTCCTCCAATTTTGAAAGTCAATTGGGTTTAGCCCGAGTGGTTTGTGTTGAGGGGTGTTTTCCCCCACACCCAGGTTCAATTCCCACAAGTGACATGTTGAACTCTTAAATGAGTACACTATCGAAAAAGCCTCGGCTTTCTACAAAATCTGGTTTACCCTGGGTACCATCCTCGAAATGAAGGGAAGTGCCCGGTGGGTTTCCCTAGGAGTGTTCCCTCGAAAAAAAAAGCAGGTCAATGGGGTTGTTGAGTACACTAGAGTCAAGACAATCAAGGACCACAAACATGACTTCTGTGTAAAGAAAAATACAATCACAGATTTAAAAATATAAGAATTGATATCTACAAGCTAAGAGCGAAAATCAAAGCACCATGAACAATGAAGATGAGTTTGTAAATTGGGTATAGCTCAAATGGTTGATAAGAAAAATTGTTTCCACCCCCGCCCAAGTTCAAATCCCACTTTGTGTCATGTTTTCTCTTTGTGAGCCAATTGTTGTTGAAATGTTGGCCTTTCCTTGAGACCTGAAGAATCCAATTTACCTTGATTACTATCCTCAAATTAAGAGGAGGTGCCCAAAGGGTTTCCCTGAGAAATGCATTACATGGAATAGAAAAATGTATATATATGAAGACAAGTCCAAGGAGAAAATATGAAAACATAGATGTGCAAGCATTGAGTAACTATATATATATATGAAGACAAGTCCAAGGAGCAAATATGGAAACATAGATGTGCAAGAATTGAGTAACCCTACGGTCAAGGTTTGCCAAAGCTTCCCTAACGTCCAAGGCCAAGGCAAGAAAGTTCTAAATAAATCACTGCCTAATAGAGGAGTTGGACAAAGCCCTAGACTATGCCATGTGTTGTTTTTTGGAGGAGGTTGCCATCTCTAGAGTCTAGGAGATCTCATCTATCTACTAGTGTGGAATCTGGTGCAGCAAGACTCAAAAGGTTGCGACAGAACAGGGCTCCCCAAGCCCTCATAGATCTAGAATTTAGAAAATGAATATGCTCAACCCCCCTCCTCTCCTTGCTCCTATCATATGGGAACACCAAAAAGGACGTGAATGTCTAGACAAAAACCGATCTAGAAGGTGGATGGCGAGTCTGTGAACAAAGGAGAGGGCCTCCCTCATGTACAAGGATATGCATCGTTGGTCTGGATGCCTAAAGAATCTGGAGAGCATTTGGGACGCCCATAAGAGGCAATGAATTTGTCCTTTGATCTCATAATAGATCGAGCACCGCAAGATGAAATGCTCCTCCATCTTGATCTCTTGAAGATGGCAAAACTAGAAAATCGTACCCAAACAACTGAGGTGGTGCTTAACCTCCATCAAAAGTCTATGTGAACCCACTCTGCATTGCCCTAGAGGGATCCAGAGAGCATGCATCCAATGATGTTATATGTAAAAGGGTCAAACAATGAGACTACCCCTCACTTTCATGAAATGCTCTACATAAAAGGCCATCTTATCATGTAACACAAGCGGGGGATCTATCAAAATGACCTAGATATACCTCCTATAAATGTTGTCTTGGATAATCTTGTTCAACTTGTGTCTGGTAGGAAAACACTAACTAAGTGCATCTAGCGAGTATGAGAATGTAGAGGGTCTATTTGTCAACATCCTCGCTAACTCTAGAAGAACAGAAACATAAGAGAACTAGTAACGAGCACACTAGGGAATCTGAAGAGAAATAAGCAAGATATGGATATAAGCCTTGACCAGTAGTCGAATCATCGAAACATTGAATGTGTTGTAGAAGCCAAACTAGACTAAACACAATCTCCAGAAGAAAAGGATGTGCTCCATAATTTTCCCAAAATGATAGGCTAGGGGACTATATGCTAGCATCTAATGATGTTCCTGAGGAGAAGGGTCTGAACTCGCTCAATCATGGCCCAATCTAGCTCCAATGAGACCTGTTATCCACCAAGTTGCACTAGGGTGAATTTCCAGCGAGCCGCCAAAGATTGAACATTTTCATGTTCAAAATTCAGAGTTCAGAAAGAACAGAACCATACTGGAAGTTGTGAAGACTATGATCCATGATCAAGATCTTCCTATGTGCTTATGGCCAAAAGCAGCAATGGCAGTTGTATATGTGCAGAACCGACTGTCCCATCGTGCACTTGGGCTCAAGACCCAAGAAGAGACGTGCACCGGAAAGAAGCCAGAGGTAAGCCATCTCAAAATATTTGGTTGTCCAGTGTTTATTCATATACCTAAAGAAAAGAGAAACAAGTTGGACCCTTCAGGAAAGAAGGGCATATTTGTGGGATACTGTGAGGTCTCCACGACCTTCAGAATCTATATACCAGGTCAACATCACATTGAGATCAGCAGGGATGTGACATTTGATGAAGATGCAGCGCTCAAGAAATCTAAACTATGCTAGCTTGAAGATGTATATGAAGAGGAACCCGTAATCCCCAGTACTACAATGAGGGAGGTTCCCAGAGCTGCGGAACCAGTGAGGGAAGTCGTAACTTCCCCTGATGAGGAACTTCTAGAAGACCATGATATAGTAGAAGTACAAGAACCTCCTCAGATGACGATCCTCCATAAAAGAAAGCCAGCTTGGGCTAGAGAGCTTATTCAAGATGGAGAGAAGTATGGTGTTCTCGAAGGAACCACGAGATAGGTGAAAAGACCAAAGTCATTCTCCAGTTATACAACTTTGATGTGCGATCTTCTAGAGGAGGAGCCTACCTGCTTGAAGAAGCCATTCAGAGGAAAGAATGGGCAGATGCCATGACAGAGGAATACCAATCCACAATGAAGAACGAAGTATGGGAAATACTTCCTAAACCGAAGAGTAAATATCTGGTATCCTCCAAATGGCTCCTCAAAATAAAACACGTTGTTGATGGAAGTATTGAGAAGTATAAAGCAAGATTTGTCACTCGTGGCTTTTCCCAGAAGGAAGGCATTGACTATGAAGAGACATTCGCTCATGTGGCCAGATACACTTCAATCAGAACCATCATAGCTCTTGCAGCTAAGATGAAGTGGAAGCTGCACCAGATGGACGTGAAGACAGCTTTCCTAAACGGTGTCATCGAAGAGGAAGTGTATATAGAGCAACCTCAAGGATTTGAGGTTGAAGACAGGAAGTCTCAAGTCTGCAAATTGAAGAAAGCCTTATACGGATTGAAGCAAGCTCCTAGAGCTTGGTATGGTCGTATAGATAGCTTCTTGACGAGCTTAGGCTTTACCAAGAGTAAAGCAGACTCTAACCTCTACTTCAAAATCATGAACAATGAGCCAGTAATCTTACTACTATATGTGGATGACTTATTCTTAACTGGAGAAGAAAAGCTCATCACTGAATGTAAAAAGAGACTTGCCTCGGAATTTGAAATGAAAGACCTTGGCCTAATGCATTATTTCTTAGGTCTTGAGGTATGGCAGAGTCCTTAGAGGATCTTCCTTAACCAAGGGAAGTACACGGTCGAAATCTTGAAGAGATTCGACATGTTGGAATGCAAGCCCATGAATACACCCATGGAAGCGAAGCTAAAGCTATTGGTCGATACTTCGTCAGAGTTGATTGATGCCACACTGTAAAGACATTATTGGATCGTTGATGTACCTGACGAACACCAGACCAGACATTTGTTTTGCCATGAACACCTTGAGTCAGTTTTTGGTAGAACCCAAACGTGTTCACCTAGTGGCTGCAAAACATGTGATGAGGTACCTTAAAGGTACAATAGATTATGGTCTCAGCTATGATGGAGATCATGATTTCACATTGAGTGGATATACTAATGCAGATTGGGCAGGAAGTGTTTCTGACAGGAAAAGCACTTTAGGATGTTGTTTCAATTTGGGATCAACGATGATCTCGTGGCAGAGTAGGAAGAAATCTAGCATTGTTCTCAGCACAGCGAAAGAAAAATACATTGTTGCATGTTCTGCCAACTACGAAGCTATATGGCTTCGAAAGTTGTTGACCGGCCTATTTGACTTAGAGATAAGAGCAACCTTGATTCTATGTAACAACCAGAGCTGCATAAAGATGACAAAGAATCCTGTATTCCACGACAGGTCGAAGCACATAGAGATCCGTTATCATTACATCCGTGACATGGTACAGAGAGGAGCCTTGTAGCTCCAGTACATTAGCACAGATGAACAGGTTGTCGATGTGTTGACCAAGCCACTATCTCGTATAAAGTTTGAATACTTTCGAGATAAGCTTGGTATAGTCCGAAAGGACCCTCCTCGAAAGGGGTAGTAGACGCTGAGATGAGACATCTCTTGCTTCCGACCTGATGGTTGTGATGTAAAGCAAGATGATGTGATGTGACTAGAACTGTGCTTCCAGCTAGATAGCTGTGACGTAAAGCCAATCTAGTATCCTACTTCCGACCTGATGGTTGCGACGTAAAGCAGGACAAGTACCTTGCTTCTGTCTTGATGGTTGCGACGTAAAGCAAGATGATGTGTGACTAGTACTATGCTTCCAGCTGTATAGTTGCGACGTAAAGCAAGTCTAGTACCATGCTTCCGACCTGATGGTTGTGACGTAAAGCAGGATGTGTACCTTGCTTCCAACCTGATGGTTGTGACGTAAAGCAAGATGATATGATGAGACTAGCACTGAGCTTCCAGCTGGATAGCTGTGACGTAAAGCCAGTCTAGTATCC
>JASDQU010103230.1:3651-14256 GCA_032191745.1 Picea mariana | reverse complement strand
AGTACTGTGCTTCCAGCCTGATAGCTGTGACGTAAAGCCAGTCTAGTATCTTGCTTCCAGCTTGAGTGTTGTGACGTAAAGCAAGACGATGAGATGAGACTAGTACTGTGCTTCCAGCCTGATAGCTGTGACGTAAACCCAATCTAGTATCTTACTTCCAGCTTGAGTGTTGTGACGTAAAGCAAAACGATGAGATGAGACTAGTACTGTGCTTCCAGCCTGATAGTTGTGACGTAAAGCCAGTCTAGTATCTTGCTTCCAGCCTGAGTGTTGTGACGTAATGTAGTGTCCCCAAAAGGCCGAGCCCCGTTGCAAACCATGTTCTAAAAGAAATTGTAATTATGTTTTATAGGTTCGTGAGCCAAGTTTTTATAAGCTGGTGGCTTATGTGTTTGTTAGGCCAGGGAGCCTAAGGGTTGGAGGCCAAGGGCCTGATTTTGTACTTGTATGTATGCAGAACATTTAATAAAATTGTAAACACCGCCAGGTGCAGACCGACCACGATGAATGAGTGAAGGGGGACTGAGCTTCCACAGAGAGGGCAAGGAATTAGGGGCTGGAAGGTGGGAAAAGGGGCTAAGTGTTGAGCCTAGGGGCTAATCCTAGGGGGCTTAAGCCTTGGGAATAATATTTTAATATTATTCCAAAAAGACATGTGCATTTTATGTTTTATCCTAAGTTTCTGGCAAGGGGAGGACGTACAAGGGTGATGTGTTCTGGTGGAACGCATGCAGTTCCATGGGTGACAAGTGTCAACCCTGGCGCATGCGAATAAAACGGCCAGGATGAGCCGTGAGAAGGGTCCCTCCTCCATTCTACCCGATTGCCTGAACACGTACGGAGCCCTGGAGAGTACGACCGACCCGACCCCTGCAAAGAAATCCTTGTGCGTTTCTGAGAGTCGAAAATCCCGTGTTGACTTTCATAGTCTGTGTGCATCCTCTATCCGACTGATCGAACCCGTGCGTGGAGGCTCTGTCCCGAAGCCGTGACCCTGAACCATTCCACCATTGTTGAACCAGTTGGAAAACCTGTGTTTGGCTCTGTAAATCCGTGTACACCTCTATTATGTGAGCCAAGAAGCCTGTATTTGTTTCTGAAGCGTCGGTTTCACCTCCATTCTGAGTCGTGGAGTCTGTGTCGACCCCTGCGGGAATTACTCATCACGCATTCCCGTGAAACATCATTGTGAGGCCTCGAGCCATTGCTGAGCCTATTTGAGAGGCTGTGTTTGTATTTCCAGTTGGCTATGGTGACCACGCAGAGCTGAACTGCGCGTGGCTTGATGGCCAGCGCGAGTTGTGATTGAGCATGTGTGTGATCTCTCTCTAGGTGAGGGAGGTGGTTGTTGTTGGAAGAGGTTTCTTCCAGAGAGTGTCCAGCACCAGCTTCGAGCTCTGAGACTTCCTGATCCGGCCTGTTGCCGAGACCTAGAGAGGGAGGTTAGCACCGATGGACTATGCTTGTGAAGGTGTATACTCCTGGGCGGAACAGGCATGTGGGGAATGGGAGTCTGGTAATATTGGGCGTAAGATGGCATCTTGGGAAGAATCCTTCCATATTTTCTGTGTTGTTTTCCCTGTAACCTCAGCCTAGCCTAGGATTCCTTGCCTTGGGGTGGAGCTTAGTCCCAGCTTGGGGGTGACCCACTGTTGAGCTGATGAGCAGTGCGGTCTAAGGCTGGGAGGTTCGTGGAAGGCCTACACTTGGTTGGTGGATTCTACCACTGTTAAAAGATAAGTATCTGATTATGCTTTAATCATGTTTGGCATGACTGTGCTGCTTATGTTATCATGTTTTCCGTTGTGTATATGAATTAATATTAAACGCTATTGATTGTTAATTATGGCAGTAATTCGTATGAATACTCTTTGTTGAATGTGTTTAACTTGTTTTAAATACATGTGATTAATTATTTGTGAGAATGTTGTTATTCCACGTAGTAACACCTACACGGTAGTGAGTGAAAGGGGTAAATAATATGTTTTACTCTGAGCTTAAATGTGTTTAATTATTTAAATGCATGTGGATTATATAATACCTGTATGAGTTATGTACAAAATGGTGTTACAGATTTCTTTTAAGAGCATTTAAGCCTTGGTAGCCAGAAAAGGTGCGCTATAGTTTGGTATTAGAGCCAAGGTTTCAACACTGAGCCTAGATGGGCCAGTGGAGCGGTCTTTGGACCGAGAGTGCGAGGGAAATTGCGTCTGGAAGGCCAATTTCGAACCTTGGTTTGCTCCGAAGCGTCAAGGAGTTACTTGACGAGTTTTTAAGCTCAGGAGGTTTAGCGGTGTGTGAAACCGCAGTTGGTGTGGTCTATGGAGACGGGGAGGTAGGTCTCCACACCAAAGTGTTAGAACCTTATGATCTACTCGGGAGGGAAGGTGAACCCTCGTGACCGTCAGATCTGGAGAGTTTGCGCAGGGTTTAAATCCCTTTTGATTTGCACAGGAGTGTGGGGATCGTGATACGCGAACTCCCGAAAACCCGAAAATCCGAGAAGATCTACGTTGTAGATCTGGGAGGAAGGCTCGACCGTTAGATCTAGGGATCTCGCGAACTCAAAGGTTCGCAAGGTGAGAACCCAGGATTTGGGTGCTCCAAGTCGCGAGTGGCGAAGTCGCGAGAGAATCGCAGCCGTCCATTTGAGGAGGACAGGTGGCAGAGATCAAGGGATCTCGCGAACTCGAAGGTTCGCAGGGTGAGGGCCCAAGAGTTGGATGCTCCAAGTTGCAAAGTCGCGAAATTGCGAGGAGCGAGGACAACCGTTGGATCCAAGTCACAGGAGGACCGTTAGATCAGGAACCCATCGCCTATCACGCGTTCGAGGGGTTCGGAGGTTGAAAGGAGTCGTTTTCAACTTCACGAGTAGTGAAGTGCCGAGAGCCAGGCACGAGAGGACACGTGGCAGAACCACAAGGTGGGCTCGGGTGACTGACAGGGAATACGCGTCACCGTAAGGAAGGGAGTCAAGGCTCCGTTGATTTATCGCGTCTCGAGAGATCGCAAAAGGAGGGCACGAGAGTTCGACCCACGAACTCACGAAGGTGCGAGTTGCGAGAGGCGCTGGTATTTAAGCCCTAGCCTACGGTTACGTGTGGAGGGCGCTGTCAAGGAAAGGAGTCAACACTCCGTTGACTTCTCTCGTCTCGAGGATTCGCGAGATAAGAGCATGGGAGCTCGACATTGAAACTAGCGAAGTGGCGAGTAGCAAAGAAGTGCTAGCACTTAGCCCTAGCCTACGGTCATGCATAGCAGGCTCTAGCGAGGAGGTAGCCATACCCGTATCGCATCTCGGGTATCGGCGTTTGGAGGAAATGAGTCGAGGGTCTTCGACTCACGAACTCGCGAGATTGCGAGTTGCGGAAGGGTGACTTTGGTTACGAAGATTTAACTGTTGGATCTTCGTGGACCGAGATTCCGAAGTCCCGGAATTTGCAGAGCCGAACGAGAGCTTAGAAAACTTATTTGAATCAAAACGTCTTTTGTTCTTGTTCGTATTGGCTTATAAATGTTGTGGATTGTTCGTGAAGTTTTAATGGCCTGACAAACTTCGAATTGAATTGCACAGTGCGTGTGCAGAGTTCAACGAGAGTCAAAACACCAGTTAACCAACGCCGAGTATGGAGTGGGAAAAGGTGCAGATTGCCCCCGAAACAGAGGACGAACGAGAAGGAAAGGATGTCAATGTGGAAGTGGAAGGATCGAACTCCAATGGGCACGGAAAAGAGACGGATAAGGAAGAACATATGATGAAACTCATCGAAAGATTGCAGAAAGATGCCCAAGCTCGCCTAGTTGATAGCCGAAAGCTCATGAAAATCAGGGATCGACAGGGTGAATTCAACTTAAAAATGTTGAAGAGCCTGGAAAGAATAGAAAAGAAATTGGAAAAAGAGAGTGACACAAGTAGATCAAGAAGTGTCAGAACCCTTGAGAGGAGAAGAAGATTGAGGAGTGGTAGCAGACATTACCGTCTCTCCCCGAAGCATTCTGGCAAGGAAACACACAGTAGTTCAAGCCCATCCCCTACCAGAAAGCACCGAAAATCTGGAAAGGATGAATTGAAAGGGGAGATGAACAAGATTAAGCCTCCAACATTCGATGGAGAACATAAGAAGGAGGAAGATGCCGAGACATGGTTGCTTGGCATGAGGAAATATTTCCAACTGCAGAATTATTCCGCCCATGCAGAAGGAAGAATTGCAATGTATCAGCTGAAAGGAAAAGCATCCATGTGGTGGGATCAGTTTGTGTAGGTGCAACACATCAAAGAAAAAGAGGTCACTTGTAAGGAATTTAAGAGGTATTTCGAGAAGAAATACCTGACTAAAAGGTACTATGACAAAAAGATGAAGGAGTTCTTCGAACTCAGATTGGGCAGCATGACCATTGATGAGTATGAACGAAGTTTTCTAGAACTACTGAAGTATGTTCCATTCATCAAAGATGAGGCTATCAAGATTCAAAGATATCTGAGTGGACTGCCACCTTCCATGGGTGACAAGATTCAGTATGACGATCCTAAGACTATAGAAGAAAAAATAAGAAGGGCGAAATGCTTCTATGAACAACAAGGAGAAAGGCCTATCCTTCGGAAGGCTTGGAATGATCAGAGGAAGTTTAAGAAGGAATAGAGGCAGAAGGGAAACAAGCCTTCCTTTTTCAGAAACAGTCTTCAGGGACAGCCATCGTTTAGAGAGCCGAGAATGACTGAAGAGGGAGCAGCAAAGACAGAGACAGACGCCCATTCAGTGTTGGGGCTGTAAAGGAAACCACAAGTACAAAGATTGTCCCCATAAAAATGGTAAAGCGAGAATTGTTCATACTGTTCAGCAAGCTGAAACAGTGGAGGATATGAGCAGCAGAATGTCGAGGATCTACGCAGCCCTAGACAACAAACAAGCAAAATTTCAATCGCACATGATTGAACTGGAAGGTACGATCAACAACCGACCACTTGTTATTTTAATTGATTCAGGGGATAGCGATAGTTATATAGATCCTACAGTGGTGGACAGTTTGCATCTAACGAGAAGCAAACATGAGAAGTCTTGGTTAGTGCAGTTAGCCACAGGGACCAAGAGGAAGGTCACTAAATTGGTTAAGTCCTGTTCAGTAGACATGAAAGGAATGAGCACTAAGGCTGAATTGAACATTCTGCATTTAGGCTCATGCGATTGCTTAATTGGGATGGACTGGTTGGACCAGCACCATGCCCTGCTGGATTGCCGTAACAAGAGATTTACATGCCTGAACGAAGAGGGAAATCAGGTAACAGTCCAAGGAATTCCCAGAGCCGTGGCTGTTAGGGAAATCTTAGCCATGCAGCTGAAGAAATGTTACCGAAAAGGCTGTCAATTATTTGCAACTCAGGTGGAAGAAGCATCCCGAGATGTAGTCTCGAATCTGGAAGATCACGAGGTACTCAAAGAGTTCAAGGACGTATTTCAGGAGGTACTTGGACAACCTCCGAAGAGGGACATCAATTTTTCTATAAATTTGATGCCCGGAGCAGCTCCAGTTTCTAAGGCTCCTTATAGAATGAGTACGCCAGAGCTGAGAGAGTTGCAATTGCAGCTCGAAGAGCTACTAAAGAAGGGATACATTCGCCCTAGCGTGTCACCTTGGGGAGCCCCAGTCCTATTCGTGAAGAAAAAAGATGGGACGTTGAGGCTATGCATGATTTCCGGCAGTTGAATAAGGTAATTGTCAAGAACAAGTATCCTCTGCCAAGGATCGATGATCTTTTTGATTAGTTGAAGGATGCGAAAATATTTTCAAAAATAGATCTCAGATCTAGATATCACCAAGTGAGAATAAATGATGAGGACATTAGCAAGACCGCCTTTAGAACAAGGTACGGTCATTATGAATTCACAGTGGTGTCGTTTGGACTGTCAAACGCACCTGCTATTTTCTTGTGCTTAATGAATGGAGTGTTCAAAGATTATTTGGACAAGTTTGTCATAGTCTTCCTAGACGATATCTTGGTGTATTCCAAGACAGAAGAAGAACATGAGCAACACCTGAGAATGGTGCTGCAGGTGTTGAAATATCACCCGCTGTACGCAAAACTGAGCAAGTGTTCATTTTATCAAAGGCAGATACATTACTTGGGACACATTATATCAAAGGAAGGGATCGTTGTGGATCCTGAAAAGGTTGAGGCCATCCGAGAATGGCCAGCACCAAGGAATGTGGCAGAAGTTAGATCTTTTATGGGTCTGGCAGGCTACTACAGAAAGTTTATAGCCGGATTCTCAAAGATAGCTCACCCTATCACTTCCTTGCAAAGGAAGGAGAAGAAGTTTCAGTGGACTGAAGAATGTGAGAGCAGTTTCCAGCGATTGAAATAGATGCTAACCAGTGCTCCAATCCTGAAGATTGCAGATCCAAATAAGGATTACGTAGTGTGCACCGATGCGTGTAAGGAGGGGCTGGGAGGAGTTCTCAGCCAAGAGGGATTTGTAATTTGTTATGAGTCCCAAAAGCTGAAAGAGCATGAAAAGAATTATACCACTCATGATTTAGAGCTGGCAGCAATCGTCCACGCATTGAGGAAATGGAGACATTACCTCATGGGAAGGAGATTCAAGTTGAGAACAGACCATAACGGTCTGAAGTATTTATTTGATCAGCCGACTTTAAATGCCAGGCAAATCATATGGCTAGAGTTTCTGTGCGAATATGACTTTGATATCAAGCATATCAAAGGGAAAGAAAATAAGGTGGTTGATGCACTCAGCAAAAAAGTGCACGAATTACATGCTACAGCCATTAGCATGTACCGGATTGAGATGAAAGACAAAATTTTGGAAGTTGCACATACTGATTTGCAGTACAGAGGTCTTGTAGCAAAGCTACAGCAGTGTCAGAGACCACAGACCAAGGAAAGTTACACCTTGGGAACTGATGGTTTACTTCTGTATAAAAACAGAGTGTATATACCCAATGTCCGAGAATTGAAGTGGGCAATTCTAAAGGAGATGCATAACGTTGCTTATGTTGGAGATCTTGGATATCAGAAGACTGTGGCAGCAGTCAAAAGCCATTATTTTTGGCCGGCTATGAAGAAGGAAATCGCTGAATACAGCGCCAGATGTATGGAGTGCCAGAAGGTTAACGCTGAGCATAGGCACCCAGCAAGGTTGTTGTAGCCTTTACCCATTCCTGAATGGAAATGGGACGTGGTAACAATGGATTTTATCACAGGATTGCCCAGAACAAGCAAGCAGCATGATTCAATCATGGTGGTGGTGGACAAGCTTACTAAAGCCGCCCATTTCATTCCACTAAAAACCACTCACAAATCAGCAGATGTTGCTGATATCTTTTTAAAAGAAGTTGCACGCTTGCAAGGAATTCCTAAAACAATTGTGTCTGATCGAGACCCGAAATTCACCTCGAATTTCTGGAAAGGACTGTTCAAGGGATTCGGAACGAATCTGAACTTTAGTACAGCGTATCATCCTGAGTCTGATGGTCAAACAGAAAGGGTGAACAAGGTAATAGAAGACTTACTGAGAATGTATGTGATGGATAAACCATCAAGGTGGGAAGACTACCTGCATTTGCTAGAATTCGCCTACAATAATGGGTATCTTGCATCGTTGAAGATGAGCCCATTCGAAGCACTTTATGGAAGAAAGTGCAACACTCCAGTGAGTTGGGATAATCCAGCTGACAGAGTAGTAGTTGGGCCTGAGCTGCTCAAAGAGATGGAAGATCAAATGATAAAAATTAAACAAAATCTAAAAGCTTCCCAGGACAGGCAGAAAAGTTACGTTGATAGTAACAGAACCCACAGAGAATTCAAAGTGGGTGACCATGTTTTCCTAAAAGTGAAAACTAACAAAAGTTCCCTGAGGTTGGGAAGCTGCACCAAATTGGCAGCAAAATTTTGTGGGCCATTTGAGATCCTGGAAAAGATTGGGCCAGTTGCATACATGCTTGCATTACCTGCATCTATGACTGTACATAATGTGTTTCATGTTTCACTACTTAAGAAATATGTACCTGATGCTAATCATTATCGAGTGGAATGTGGTTCAGGTGGAACCAAAAAGTGTCCTGCAAGTGCATCCTGTGCGCATATTGGATAGGAAAAGCAAACAGCTCCGGAATCGAGCCATAGAGCTTGTAAAGGTCTAGTGGACCTGGTACGGTACTGAGGACGCGACATGGGAGCATGAAGAGGTTATGCGGACAGAGTACCCGTATCTTTTTGAAAATTTTGAAAGGCTTGTAGAGACAGTGTAAGTTCCACTGAGGACACTGCAAAAATAAGGGGAGGGGGATTGTAGTGTCCCCAAGGCCAAGCCCCATTGCAAACCATGTTCTGAAAGAAATTGTAATTATGTTTTATAGGCTGGTGAGCCAAGTTTTTATAAGCTAGTGGCTCATGTGTTTGTTGGGCCAGGGAGCCTAAGGGTTGGAGGCCAAGGGCCTAATTTTGTACTTGTATGTATGCAGAACATTTAATAAAATTGTAAACACCGCCAGGTGGAAACCGACCACGATGAATGAGTGAAGGGGGACTGAGCTTCCACAAAGAGGGCAACGAATTAGGGGCTGGAAGGTGGAAAAAGGGGCTAAGTGTTGAGCCTAGGGGCTAAGCCTAGGGGGCTTAAGCCTTGGGAATAATATTTTAATATTATTCCAAAAAGACATGTGCATTTTATGTTTTATCTTAAGTTTCTGGCAAAGGGAGGACGTACAAGGGTGATGCGTGCTGGTGGAACGCATGCAATTCCATGGGTAACAAGTGTCAACCCTGGCGCATGCGAATAAAACGGCCAGGATGAGCCGTGAGAAGGGTCCCTCCTCCATTCTACCTGATTGCCTGAACGCGTACGGAGCCTTGGAGAGTACGACCGACCCGACCCCTGCAAAGAAATCCTTGTGCATTCCTGAGAGTCGAAAATCCCATGTTGACTTTCATAGTCCGTGTGCATCCTCTATCCGACTGATCGAACCCGTGCGTGGAGGCTCTGTCCCGAAGCCGTGACCCTGAACCATTCCGCCATTGTTGAACCAGTTGGAAAGCCTGTGTTTGGCTCTGTAAATCTGTGTACACCTCTATTCTGTGAGCCGAGAAGCCTGTATTTGTTTCTGAAGAGTCGGTTTCACCTCCGTTCTGAGCCGTGGAGTCTGTGTCAACCCCTGCAGGAATTACTCATCACGCATTCCCGTGAACCATCACTGTGAGGCCTCAAGCCATTGCTGAGCCTATTTGAGAGGCTGTGTTTGTATTTCCAGTTGGCTATGGTGACCACGCAGAGCTGGACTGCACGTGGCTTGATGGCCAGCGCGAGTTGTGATTGAGCCTGTGTGTGATCTCTCTCTAGGTGAGGGAGGTGGTTGTTGTTGGAAGAGGTTTCTTCCAGAGAGTGTCCAGCACCAACTTCGGGCTCTGAGACTTCCTGATCCGGCCTGTTGTCGAGACCTAGAGAGGGAGGTTAGCACCGATGGACTGTGCTTGTGAAGGTATATACTCCCGGGCGGAACAGGCATGTGGGGAATGAGAGTCTGGTAGTAGTGGGCGTAAGATGGCATCTTAGGAAGAATCCTCCCAGATTTTCTCTGTTGTTTTCCCTGTAACCTCAGCCTAGCCTAGGATTCCTTGCCTTGGGGTGGAGCTTAGTCCCAGCTCGGGGGTGACCCATTGTTGAGCTGATGAGCAGTGCGGTCTAAGGCTGGGAGGTTCGTGGAAGGCCTGCACTTGGTTGGTAGATTTTACCACTGTTAAAAGATAAGTATCTGATTATGCTTTAATCATGTTTGGCATGATGGTGCTGCTTATGTTATCATGTTTTCCGTTGTGTATATGTTTAAGCCCTAATATTGACTCATTACCCCTTAATTGGGGCATATTATATTAGTAATGTTATTTTATTTATGTCGGCTTTTGGCCATTAGTTGTAATTATACCTCCTAGTCTCCTATATATACCAAGGAGACATTTTCATTTTGAATCATCTTGTACTTGAACATTTAAATGGGGTAAAAGGAGGTTGCCCCCTTGAAGAGGCTTATTATCTGAAATTATCTCTTTTTCAAGGCGTTGAGTACTTTTCCTGAGGTTTTTCTATGCTATATTGATGTTTGGTTCTTAACATATGGTATCAGAGCTCAAGGGCTTGGGGTTTCGCTGCTACATCTGAGACACCGTGGCATTTTCGCTATAACTTTTTTTCTACAACGTTTCAGAAGGAACGGCTTGGAGGATATTTAGTAGACGGATCAAGGTACGTTGGGTTCAAAATTCAGCTCTTGAGGCCTTATACTTTCGGAGATACAGCCTATACAAGATAGGGTTCTGGAATCATCCTGAAATGAGTCATTGCGGAATTTTCGCTATAAAAAAATTTTCTGTAACGTTTCAGACCCTGAACTCTGGAGGCCATTTACAAAAATTAGTAAGATATCTGTGGTAAAAAGTTCAGCTTCTGGGTCATCTTAAATTTGTAGATACACCTTGTGTAAGATAGGGTATCTGACTAGTCCTATTGACTAGTCTCAAGAAGGTGTTCCAGGTAAAACAATCATAACTTCTTGCTAGAGTATCCAAATTGAGTGGGACTGGTTTCATTGGATCTT
>JASDQU010103229.1:307838-318417 GCA_032191745.1 Picea mariana | reverse complement strand
ACAAAGTGGCCAGAGGCAGTGGCATTGAAAAGGGTTGATTCTAAAGAGTTAATAAAGTTCCTCAAAGATAATATTTTGTCAATATTCAGTGTCCCAGATAAATTTATCACTGATAATGGTTCTATTTTCATCGAGTCAAAGTTTACAAATTTTTGTAGAGAATATGGAATTATCATGGGTCAATCATCAAATTATTATCCACAAGGCAATGGTCTTGCAGAATCCACAAATAAAATATTCATTCAGATATTAAAGAAAACCATTGACAATAACCAAAGTAATTGGCATCTGAAGCTGCCTAACGCATTGTGGGAAAGTAGAACGATTCCAAAGGACAACATTGGGATGTCCCCGTATACATTGGTTTATGGGAAATAACAGGAAATTCCAATTAGCCTCGAACTCAATGCCTTGACTTTTGTAGTTAATACATAAGATACATAAGACAATTAACCTATCCAAAGGAGGATCAACCAGTTGTTGAAATTGGAAGAATAGAGAAGTAAATCCCTAAACTGAACTTCTCAGAGACAACGAAGTATCAAAAGATATTTCGATCAAAGTACAACTGTAAATAATTTTCAGAAGGGAGAACTCATGCTTCTTTGGAACAAGGCCATGGAGAAACCATCGATGCATACAAAGTTTGAAGTGCTCTAGATTGGACCATACATTGTTGAAAATATTCTGGGTTTTAATTTCTATATGCTCCAAGACATGAAGGGTAAAATATTGATGCTCCATATCAATGAGAAACATTTGAAAGGTTTCTTCACCTAAAAATTTCTCATTCTCCTTGTACATAAATTTATTTTTCAGTTTGTATATTCTTAACTTTGATTCCATATCCCAATGGATGAAATCACCCTGTCATAAAGTTTTTGGATTCTTGACAACCCAAAGGGGGTGATCATCCCACAATTGGAGCCAGTTGCTGATATCATTTCCCGCTTCCTAAATTTTCCCTCTCCTTTCTATTTTCCCAAATTCTTTTTTCCATTTATTTTCCCTCTTCTATACTTACCCTAATTCCCCTTTTCTTTTCTCCCATCTATTTTTCCCTTTCTGATTACTATAATTAGTCATTTTTCAAAGAGGCGGGTTTGCAGGTTGGTGGAATCGCAGATTTTCATCTTCATCCATACTCCCATATCATGAGTCCGACCGACCACCATATTATTCTATACTTAACTGTTTTTGCAGTCGCGGGTTCGCGGGTTCATATTTCAAGTTTTGTGATAACCATTTTTCACCTGAAGATATGCAATCTACATTATGACCATCAGAATCACCGAGCTCCTAAGTATCTCATCTCTCCTATATTGAGTCTGACCGACCATATTACAAAACTTAGCCTATTTTCAAAATTTCGCAACCGCGGTTTCGTAGGTTCTCGGGTTGGCGGATTCACAAAAAATCCCAAATCCTAATCTCTCTCGTCCGTCCCCGCCATCCTTGATCTTTTCCCAATATGCATTTAAGAATGATTTAATGCTACTAACTCATCATGTAGGTTCCATAAAGATCATTATTAATAAGCGAAGGGATCAATGAGATTTCTCATTAAACTACATTAAAGAATGATTTGATGAATATTATATTATTGATATCTCTCTCAAGCGGTCATTGGAAATATTATCTAGATTAAAGGAACACTCTCATCAACTTATGACCGCAACAACTTGACAAGAGTTCTGCGGTGATACTTTGAATATTTTTGGGCGTGAGGACTAGAACTTTCAGTGGTCTAGAGAGTATTCTTACTATTCATCCCCTTCTTCTCAGAAGGAAGTGATCTGAACGTCTAAAATTGCTCATGCAGGGTGTGCCCCTGAGGTTTTCGAATGCAAGGAACTGGTTGCATGGTGCGTTGAGAAGTATATACCAATTCAACAGATTATTCAACTTCAATACCATTCTCCCATCTCTCTTTCACCTGAAGTGTTCTGTAAGATGTTGAAACTCCTTAAACCAAAACTTACTTTCAAAGGAGAGGATTGCAATGATTTCCTAAAAAAACATGACAACGACCTGAACATATTATCTGAGTTTTTGGAGAATCCTTCAAATTTCCTCGAAGACATTACCAGATTGCAAGTCAACTCATTCAAAAACCCTTTCAGGAAATTACTTAGTTATTCACCAGGGCAAGAAAGTATTGCCAACATTTCATGTATGATTCTTTATATCTTATATTTTACTGTCAAAGAGAAAGTTATTTTTGATTGGGGAAAGCTGATTTCCATTGAAATCTCTTCCCAATTGCCACAGTACAAAAAAGATAAGAAATTCTTTATTCCTTCTTATTTGGTGTTTGCGATATCATATTTTTGTCATTTCCTAAACTATATATCTATAAGAGGGTGAACTGTGAACTTGACCCAGTTACCTTCTGGTACCAAGCGTTGTGGAGACACAAAGCTTCTTTGCATTTCTATGAAGTTTTCAATGATTTTGTCTCGGTTTTTAAAGGATTGTTTTTTGGAAAAGATACCACTAAAATATCCAACCAGACAAGTAAATTCCTCGATAAAAAGGAGACGTTGGAGCAAATGGAAAATCACAATGTTATCAGAATATTCGGTTCTAAGGAAAATCCCTCCTTTCTTCCATGCCATGTATTTAATAGAATTTTTATTGCAGAAGTCACAAGACAATATAATTTCTAGCTGCACTTTTTTCATGAGAAACAAAAAAATCAATTCATACCCTTGCCTTGGAAAATTGGGGACTTTATATTTAGGAATATAAACAAAATCGATGAATTTGCAAACCACTTCCACAATTTGAATCTCAAATATGCTAAAAAGATAAAAGAGTTTGACCCTAACAGATTTTTTTGGAACATATGCTAGCAGTGGGATTCAACAATTCATTTATCCATACTATTCTAAGTGAATAAGAAAATAATAACTTAGGCGCTCCTACTCACAATGCTGGTGACTTGTAAACGATACTCAATACCAATGGGTTTTACAAGTAGAAAGGAAAGAGTCCCAACGAGAAGAGTGACCAGTCCCCAACTATTACTCCTAAGGCTACAACATCTTGGAGAAATGCTCCAACGACCCACCCATCTAGAAAAGAGACCATCAGTATTTCAGGTGGTGGAGGAGAAAAGAATCCCCCTCCAAGAAAAATTGAGAGCTCGCACAAGATTCCTCTAAGAAAAAAAAGGAAAAACATTGTGCAATAGGAAGAAGACCGATGCATAGAGAGTGACATAAATATCTTCTCCCTTGAAGATATGAAGCTCAAGGTAGATATCGAGAAGATGTTTCCCACAATGGATCAACCAGGAAACACGACCTATCACAATTCATCATTGGAAATCATTGAGAATGAGACCTTCAACAAAGAAGAGTCATTTTATTTTTAGAGCATTGTCTTTGACAAGGAATCCAAGAAATTGATTATTGAGAAAGGTGATATGAAGAATAAGAAATGAAAATCTCATTCAGAGGTTGACCTAAGAGATATGCGACCTTCCCATATTTCTAGAATTCAAAGAGCAACCATGGATGCTCTGGATTGACTCCATTGGTGGTCTTGAAGTAGAAAACATGAAGTTGAAAGAAATGATCAAGGAACTGGAAGACTCCTTAATGCCTCTTCCACTTCTTTCCAGTCTTTTGACAATTGCTGGACCCACCACTCTCATTGCTAAATTAAAAGGATCCTAAAGCTTACTTACATTAGCCAGGATCTATGTGGAGAAAAATATTAAGAAAATAATGGCATTGATCACAGAGGCTTAGGAAACTTTGAAAAACATTGCTTCTTTTGGATCAAGGGTGCATGCCTTCCATGAGTATTTGCAAGATGAGAAAAAAAATGAAGAAGTTTTTTACCTTGATGTTGTACTACCTTTTGGAAATGGAGTTTCCAACATGATATAACTAAGGAGAAGAGAGGAGGATCTAACCTCCCCAAGCTGGATAAAACAGTTGAACACGTGCTAGAAAGAGAAGATAAAAGACCTGAATAATATTGTTCAAGCATGCAACCAAGCTATATTAAATAGGGAATAGTTATTCAAGAGGCTCATGAAAATAGACTTATTTGGAAGTACTAATGAAGAACAAGACCCCTAACTAATTCTCAACTTGATATTCCTCACAAAGAAATAGTTTCAAGAACAAGTTGATATTTTTAAAGGGTTGTCAGTTGAAAATTTCTATGGTATACTTGAATATGATGAGGACGACATAAACAATTGGCTAGTTGACTACTCCGTGAAAAATCAGGACATTGAATAAGCATTACATGGAATTTCCTTTGATCTGGGAGACTTGGAGGGTGAGTTGTTCAACATTAAAATCCGGCATGAAATCAACATGGAACCAATGAAAATTTATATTGAAGAATGGTTTAAGAAAGTGATGGAAAAATTGACCACCGAGGGGCAAGAAACAGTTGAGATGGTTCTTGTAATCGTTAATGAAGATAATAAAAGTACACCAACAAGCAAGTGAAGACATGAGAGACCATCATAGAAAGTTTATGCTGATCACATATTTCTTTCTTTATCAAGTCCTTCATCCAATTATTCCTCTTCTGTGAATAGAAAGGTTTAACTGAAGACTGGTAACCTCTCTTTTCTTCTTACCAGGTCTCGATGTTCTTTTACCGCCCACCATTTTCCTTCTAAAAGCTTCATTCTTGTGTATATTTGCTTTATTGTCCGCGCGAACATCAATCCTAGTCTTTAAGACAAACGCATTTTAAATTTCAAAGAATATGTAACATACTATATATTTTTTAGAAATTTCAAGAGAGCTACTTCAGGAACAATCTCAATTGTACTTTGTAACCCTAAGTTTTGAATACAAAGTATTTGAGGTTGATCTATCATTATCTTTATTTGAGATACCCATGTGTCCACTATGATAAAGTTCTCTTATGCATGCATATCTTCTTCTTTTTATTTTTATTTGATAAAAAACATTTATTTTAAACTATGATGGATGTGAAGAAATTTTTCTTATTTTCTTTAAATGTGTGAATGTGCTTGATTCCTAGTCCTTTCTCAAGAACTTTCTTTAAAAAGAAAAGAAAACACTTTCCTTTTAGCTTTCTTGCAATATTTATCTTTCTTTGAATTACTACAATGGACTTCTTTCAAGTCCCATATTCTGAATATCTAGAATCCCAAGAAAGATCTTAAATCAAAGAGGAGTATCACCTATATAAAAATGCAGGGGGATTTATATCCTCGCAAGGTTTCCATTTCGGTCCTAACTGATTCAAGCGTCAACAGTTTTCTACTAGTCAAAAAGAAAATGTTGCTAGTGTTTTTAATTAACGCTTGATTTTATGGGTTGTTATTTATTGAAGGTGTGGAGATGAAACCAGTGGTGTGAGAGACTCAACTCCAAAAAGGGATGCAAAGAATGAAATGCATAAATTTTCATTCGATGAATTCTATCTATGAGAGGGAGAGGAGTTTATCTTTATTTCCTTTCACAAAAGCAACAATATTTAAGAAAAACCACAACTAATGTAATCAACGAGTAGAACCCCAAAAGAAACAAAACACTCAATATATTCTTCAAAATTACTACTCTTTGCAAAACAAAAACCTGGAATACAACTCTAACTTTGTCTTGTAAGATTGATGATATGTTTGAAAAACTAAATCGGTCTTTTGTTCTTTAATGAAAAACAAGTTGATTTATGATTTTCACAAGTATTCACAAAAAAGTAAAAGAGAAAGCAAGAAACCACTGATAACACTGAAATAAAGCAATCAAAAAAATCAAGATAGCAAACAAAATACACTTACAATCTTGGCTAAAAGAGTACTGAAATAGGAAGTTCAATGACACTTGAGAGACTAATGTCAAACAAGGAGTCAGTTAAGCCAAGAAAAACCTCAAGATCTTGATCAAAGAGAATCCAAGAAAATAACACAAGAACCTCATGAATCAAGCACTGAGAATAGTTCATGCAAGCATGCAAATCTGGAGACAAAGAAAACAAACCAAATGGCATATGCAAGCTGAAAAAAGAGATAGAAAACGATTGACCCAAAAACACTCAAGGAAAGGGATATTCAAACTTACATGACCACCCATAACTGATCACTAAGATTCAATGAAGAATCTGAAACATTCACAAGAAGATCCAACCAAAAATCTAAGGGACAAATAGAGAGACAAAACCCAAGACAGACCGCTACAGGTGGACGCTCCCTCAAGGTAGAAGACATAGCGACTAAAGGGTGATGGTCGTTACCAAATGATCTAGCAACATGCATCCAAGACGCTCTATGTTAGTTCAACAGGGATCGACCATGAGAGGATGGACACTCTGTGATGAATCAGGAGTCTCAAAAAGTTGAAAAAACTCAAATAAATGGTATAACTTCAGAGGTGGAAAGGTAAAAAAAATCCAAGAAGCTAAGGATAAATAAATTCAAAAGAATTAATGGCCAGGAACCAAAGAAGAAAAAAATGTTCTTCCCTAGTATTGTCATCATTTTGTGTGGTAGAGAAATTAATCTACGGACAAAGTGATCACTCTCTTTCTATGTTTCCTTGGGGAAAGATAGAATGAAAAGAAATGGTAAATGAAATTCTCTAAGATCACTATTCAATTTCTTTGCGGTAGGGTTAGGTAGAAAAGAGAAACCTTAGTGCACCTTACTTTGACATTCTTCCTTGTTTCTCCAATCCAAGTAAGCTTCAACCTAGCAACTCCTTTGGTGAAGTTGATACCTGCAAGCACATAAGAAAACAATAATTATTCTACTACCTCCTAGGATTAAATGAAAATAATCCTACTTGATGACTTACTATGAAGAAATAAAAAACAAAGATTGAACAATAAAACATAAGAGAACCATGCCAATTTATATTGATAATAATATGGAAATTTACAACCTTTATGTGATGGTGTTGACCTCCAGATCTCCTTCTTTAGCTCTTAGATGATATAGTTTTATCTCTAGAAATGGTTTGGCTCTTTTCTATAGAATCACAAGTTTGTTATAATATTCATCCTCTTCCCCTTTTTCCACTGATGAGAGTCCTGGTTATATAGATGCATAGGAGATCAACCAATTAAGATAAATTAGGGACTTATTTGAGAAAAAAATGGATCTTGGTAAATGATGAGTTATCTTTATGGTTATTCTTTCTCCCAAGATAGGATAGAAGGATATTCGAACCATATCTCTATGAAAACAAGAAAACAAAACAAAAAACCATCCAGAAAGTCCTCGAAAGATGCCCCTAAATTCATGGGAGTTGACCTTATCAAGATGTTCTCTCCCCTAGAAGGGAAAACATAGCGACTTGGTCACTCCCCTAACACTCTATCAAGGATAAGTTCACTCCCCCATATTGGAAATGCGAGCGACCATGGTAAAATGAAGCTAGGATCGAGGAAAAAAGATAAGGAATAAGGAAAATGGCAATGTAGATCTCCTTTGACTTGAATGATGATTAGGGGGTGCCATTTGTACTTGTGATATGCAAAACTGAGAAAAGTGACAAAATGGTGTATAACAATAGGCTCTAATGCCTCCTTCTTTATCCTATTGTTTCTTCTTTGTAAATCCTTCAATCCTATCCCAAGTTGTTATTAAGGGGGGATGTTAGGGTATTTAGACACTTAGGATTTATTTAATATAAAATTGGTCTAATGTGTTGATAGATAAAAGTCTGTTTCTTTAGTATGCATTAGTATGCAATTGTAGTTAGGAAAGCCGATGATCACGCTATGTTCCCGACATAGAGTGATCTGACGGTTCATATTATCCTTGATCTTAACTCCCACATTAATTTGTGGCTTACCACCTGATTGTTCCATGATCTTTATTTAAAGAGAATGGAGGGTCACTTTTCGATGATCGATTGTGAGAAAATCTCTTGTAAATATCTCTGTAATATTTTTTTTTTTCATTAATAAATTGTTCCAACTGGCCACATTTCCTAGGGTTGTGGATGTTTCCCCGTAGGGGTTTTACCACATCAAAATATAGGCATGTTGATATTTTATATGGTTGTGTGAGTGCTTACTGAATTTGTTCATCCTATGTTGGAATACATGTGTTTTCAAACATAAACACTGAAGAGTTTAATAAGTATGAAAACACAGACAACAAGTTGATCTAGTAAATGATGTGAACATTAAACATTCATGATAGTATAATGAGTTCAAATTGGAAGGTTTTTATAACATTAAATGATCACTGGGAGTCCATACATTAATGAATTCAAGGAAAAATTATTAAATTTACCTTGATTATCTTATTATCCCCTCAAGTGATAAGACAAAGCTATCAAATAAAATATATGCTAATTTAATGTTGCATCATAACCAATGGAATTCAATTTCAATTCTAACTCACTAGTGTTAAATATCTTGGATGTCAAAATGCATCATTAAAATACCTATCAAAACACATGCTCCCTCCTAATCTTAATATTCATGCACTACTAATTGTTTTTACACATTTTCCATTTTTAAGACAAGCTTAACCAGGTAACACATGTGCCTCGATGCATTTTGAAGAATTCAGAATGGATAAATCTTCCGGATGGTCGAATACAAACAAAGATGTCAATTTGGAATAATGGATGTGGGGAAATTAATCTCCAAAAGAGGCAGTGAAGTCAATTTGGAATATAATATTTATTAAAACTTCAAGTAACTCAAAAGTATGGTGTAATAAACATAAATTCTACTCATGAAAATGGATATTCACAATAAAATACTTATGCTAAGGATGTATTGAAAAACTTCAAATGACTGAGGAGTATGGTTGAGCACCTTACAAAAAATCGTAGCTAAATTGTGTTGGAATGTTTAACTCCTATCACATATGGATGAATGTTAGTGAGGCAGAAATAAAAATGCACTATTTTATATATACAGACTTCTAAAAATTTTTGTAGGCGGTTCTTACACAACAAAATTATTTTTTGTGATAAATGTTAGGAAAACATATTTATAGCCAATGCAAGGAAAAAAATGGATACGATCATTTTTTAGGCGGTTCCCAGATTTATGATAATTCTACTTGTCTATCATTTCAAACACAAGAATTTAAAAAAGTGAAAATGATGAACAATATATGAGATTGACCAGTTGTTTTCCTGTGAAGTCCAACAATCTACTTCCTCTAGATTTGAAATTAATGCCATCTGAAAAGCCTTTTCCTTCCTTTATATATGGAGGTGAGAAGTCCAGATTCAGTCTACTAGCTACACCAAAAACCAATAAAGAGGAAAAATTGTTAGTATGTCCAATCACACTACATTACTCATATGTATATTTATCATAACAAAACACATAATGGTTACCTATAAAGAAAAATAAAGTTTGGCCATCGGTGAAGCCAGATGAAATGGGAACCTACCTCTACTTACCAATTCTAAAAATGAAACATGACCCTCCCTGTCGGTTAGAGTGAATAATTCAAGGTGAGAAACTATCCCATTAAATGATTAATTGTGCCAAGCATTGAAGCATTCAATGCTTCCTATATCTATTCTCTCTCTCTATATATTTTTCCACGAACAAATGGGTGACTGAATCCCTGAATACGAGATTTGCATGAACAAATTCTCTACTTCCCAATGTAAATCCAAACATACAAGATGTGATCAATAAAAAACCTAAAACTAGACTTCTATTTGACAGATCAATATCCATTTCCTCTGCTTCAAACTAATCTTGCTATGCAAAACCATCAATGCCTAGGAGCGTTTATTTACATCAGAATTAGGAATTTAAATTCTATGTTTTGTCACAAAACAATAAAGAGGAAAAAACGATACCATGTCCAATCATGCTACATTATTCATATGTATATTTTTCTTAACAAAAAACATAATGGTTACTTCACTAGTACATTTGGGTCAAATTTCGACGGCGCGTTTGATGCATTTGCCACTTTATATTGTTGGGAGAATGAAAAACAACGTACCCTCTCAAATGTCGTTTCACATGACATCGCTTTTCCGATGCCATAGATATCATATCTGTTGCGATGTTTCATGTGGACACGTGTCATCTCGGATTTGACTGTCCAAACCCCATATAGCTGTCGCTACATCGATGCTAGATACATTGAAATTCCAACGTCCCATTTCATCGGTATCCACAACATGGACACCATGGGAGCGACGTTATGGACGTCAGAAGAACAATGGATGGAAACGTCGGTGGAGCAACGGTCAACTATATACCAATGACAAGGACAACATGTGACTGAAGTTAGGGACATTGGAAGACTGACAGATGGAAATGTCGATGGAGAAACGATCAACATATACTAATGAAAAGGATGCCATGTGACCGATGTTAGCGACGTCAAAAGACCGACGGATAGAAATGTTGGTGGAGCGACGGTCAACATATACCAACGACAAGGATGCCATGTGACCGATGGTAGGGACGTTGGAAGACCGACAACCTGGAGGTGTTTAAAAAAAATGAGCTCTTGCCCTTCCAACAAACCTATTAGAGCTTGTGTAAGCTAGAACCGAGGGCCAATCTCCTTAGGAACTTCCGTTGGACCATACTCTTCACAATCCACATCAATGGAATTGTGTGGAGAACCGTACAC
>JASDQU010103229.1:276667-298738 GCA_032191745.1 Picea mariana | reverse complement strand
ATATTGATGCTCCATATCAACAAGAAACATTTCAAAGGTTTCTTCACCTAAAAATTTCTCATTCTCCTTGTACAAAAATTTATTTTTCAGTTTGTATATTCTTAACTTTGATTCCATATACCAATTGATGAAATCACCTCGTCATAAAGTTTCTGGATTCTTGACAACCCAAAGGGGGTGATCATCCCACAATTGGAGCCAGTTGTTGAGATCATTTCCTACTTCTTAAATTTTCCCTCTCCTTTCTATTTTCCCAACTTCTTTTTTCCATTTCTTTTCCCTCTTCTATACTTACCCTAATTCCCCTTTTCTTTTCCCTCTTCTATACTTACCCTAATTCCCCTTTTCTTTTCTCCCCTCTATTTTTCCCTTTCTGATTACTATACTTAGTCATTTTTCAAAGAGGCAGGTTTGCAAGTTGGTGGAATCGTGGATTTTCATCTTCATCCATACTCCCATATCATGAGTCCGACCGACCACCATATTATTCTATACTTAATAGTTTTTGTAGACGCGGGTTTGTGGGTTCATATTTCAAGTTCCGCGATATCCATTTTGCACCCAAAGATCCGTAATCTACATTATGACCATCAGACTCACCGAGCTCCTAAGTATCTCATCTCTCCTATATTGAGTTTGACCAACCATATTACAACACTTAGCCTATTTTCAAAAATTTTCAACTACGGGTTCGCGGGTTCTTGGGTTGGCGGATTCACAAAAAATCCCAAATCCTAATCTCTCTCGTCTATCCCTGCCATCCTCATTCTTTTCCCAGTATGCATTTAAGAATGGTTTAATGCTACTAACTCATCATGTAGGTTCCATAAAGATCGTTATTAATAAGCGAAGGGCTCGAGAATATTTCTCATTAAACCACATTAAAGAATGATTTGATGAAGATTATATTATTGATATCTCTCTCAAGTGCTCATTGGAAATATTATCTAGATTAAAGGAGCACTCTCATCAACTTATGGCTGCAACAACTCGACAAGAGTTCTGCGGTGATACTTTGAATATTTTTGGGTGTGAGGACTAGAAATTTCAGTGGTCTAGAGCGTATTCTTACTATTCATCCCCTTCTGCTCAGAAGGAAGTGATCTGGATGTTTGAAATTGCTCGTGCAGGGTGTGCCCCTAAGGTTTTCGACTGCAAGGAACTGGTTGCATGGTGCGTTGAGAAATATATACCAATTCAATGGATTATTCAACTTCAGTACCATTCTCTCATCTCTCTTTCACTTGAAGTGTTATGTAAGATGTTGAAACTCCTTGAACCAACACTTACTTTCAAAGGAGAGGATTGCAGTGATTTCCTAAAAAAACATGACAACGACCTGAACATATTACCTGAGTTTTTGGAGAATCCTTCAGACTTCCTCGAAGACATTACTAGATTGCAGGTCAACTCATTCAAAAACCCCTTTCAGGAAATTACTTGGTTATTCACCAAGGTGATAGGGCAAGAAAGTACCACCAACATTTAATGTATGATTCTTTATATCTTATATTTTACTATCAAAGAGAAAGTTATTTTTTATTGGGGAAAGCTGATTTCCATTGAAATCTCTTCCCAATTGCCACAGTACAAAAAAGATAAGAAATTCTTTATGCCTTCTTATTTGGTGTTTGCGATAGCATATTTTTGTCAATTTCCTAAACTATCTATCTATAAGAGGGTGAACTATGAACTTGACCCAGTTACCTTCTGGTACCAAGCGTTGTGGAGACACAAAGCTTCTTTGCATTTCTATGAAGTTTTCAATGATTTTGTCTCAGTTTTTAAAGGATTATTTTTTGGAAAAGATACCCCTAGAATATCTGACCAGACAAGTAAATTCCTCGATAAAAAGGGGACGTTGGAGAAAATGGAAAATCACAATGTTATCAGGATTTTCGGTTCTAAGGAAAATCCCTTCTTTATTCCATGTCATGTATTTAATAGAATGTTTATTGCAGAGGTCACAAGACAATATAATTTCTAGCTGCACTTTTTTCATGAGAAACAAAAAATCAATTCATACCCTTGCCTTGGAAAATTGGGGACTTTATATTTAGGAATATAAACAAAATCGATGAATTTGCAAAGCACTTCCACAATCTGAATCTCAAATATGCTGAAAAGATAAAAGAGTTTGACCCTAACAAAATGTTTTTGGAACATATGCTAGCAGTGGAATTCAACAATTTGTTTATCCATATTGTTTTAAGTGAATAAGAAGATAATAACTTAGGCACTCCTACTCACAATGCTGGTGACTTGTAAACGATACTCAATACCAATGAGTTTTACAAGTAGAAAGGAAAGGGTCCCAACGAGAAGAGTTCCTAGTCCCCAACTGTTATTCCTAAGGCTACAACATCTTGGAGAAATGCTCCAACGAACCACCCATCTAGAAAAGTGACCATTAGTAGTTCAGGCGGTGGAGCAGAAAAGAATCCCCCTCCGAGAAAAATTGAGAGCTTGCACAAGATTCCTCTAAGAAAAAAAAGGAAAAACATTGTGCAATAGGAAGAAGACTGACGCATAGAGAGTGACATAAATATCTTCTCCCTTGAAGATATGAAGCTCGAGGCAAATATCAAGAAGATGTTTCCTACAATGGATCAACCGAGAAACACGACCTATCACAATTCATCATTGGAAATCATTGAGAATGAGACCTTCAACGAAGAAGAGTCATTTTCTTTTTAGAGCATTGTCTTTGAAAAGGAATCCAAGAAATTGATTATTGAGAAAGGTGATATGAAGAATAAGAAATGAAAATCTCGTTCAGAGGTTGACCTAAGAGATATGCGACCTTCCCAGATTTCTAGAATTCATAGAGAAACCACAGATGCTCTAGATTGACTCCATTGGTGGTCTTGAAGTAGAAAACACGAAGTTGAAAGAAATGATCAAGGAATTGGAAGACTCCTTAATGCCTCTTCCACTTCTTTCCAATCTTTTGACAATTGCTGGACCCACCACTCTCATTGCTAAATTAAAAGGATCCTAAAGCTTACTTACATTAGCCAGGAGCTATGTGGAGAAAAACATTAAGAAAATAATGGCATTGATCATAGAGGCTTAGGAAACTTTGAAAAACATTGCTTCTTTTGGATCGAGGGTGCATGTCTTCCACGAGTATTTGCAAGAGGAAACAAAAAATGAAGAAGTTTTTTACCTTGATGTTGTACTACCTTTTGGAAATGGAGTTTCCAACATGATAGAACTAAGGATAAGAGAGGAGGATCTAACCTCCCCAAGCCGGATAAAACAGTTGAACATGTGCTAGAAAGAGAAGATAAAAGACCTGAATAATATTGTTCAAGCATGCAACCAAGCTATATTAAAGAGGGAAGAATTATTCAAGAGGCTCACGAAAACAGACTTACTTGGGAGTACTAATGAAGAACAAGACCCCTAACTAATTCTCAACTCGATATTCCTCACAAAGCAACAGTTTCAAGAACAAGTTGATATTTTTAAAGGGTTGTCAGTTGAAAATTTCTATGGTATACTTGAATATGATGAGGACGACATAAACAATTGGCTAGTTGACTACTCCATGAAAAATCAGGACATTGAATAAGCATTACATGGAATTTCCCTTGATTTGGGAGACTTGGAGGGCAAGTTGTTCAACATTAAATTCCGACATGAAATCAACATGGAACCAATGAAAAGTTATATTGAAGAATGGTTTAAGAAAATGATGGAAAAATTGACCACCGAGGGGCAAGAAACAGTTGAGACGGTTCTTGTAACCATTATTGAAGATAATAAAAGTACACCAACAAGCAAGTGAAGACATGAGAGACCATCATAGTAAGTTTATGCTGATCACATATTTCTTTCTTTATCAAGTCCTTCATCAAATTATTACGCTTCTTTGAATAGAAAGGTTTAACTGAAGACTGGTAACCTCTCTTTTCTTCTTACCAAGTCTTGATGTTCTTTTACCGCCCACCATTTTCCTTCTAAAAGATTCATTCTTGTGTATATTTGCTTTATTGTCCGCGCGAGCGCCAATCCTAGTCTTTAAGACAAACACATTTTAAAATTTCGAAGAATATGTAACATACCATATATTTTTTAGAAATTTCAAGAGAGCTACTTTGGGAACAATCTCGATTGTACTTTGTAACCCTGAGTTTTGAATACAAAGTATTTGAGGTTGATCTATCATTATCTTTATTTGAGATACCCATGTGTCCACTATGTTAAAGTTCTCTTATGCATGCAGATCATCTTCTTTTTATTTTTATGTGATAAAAAATATTTATTTTAAACTATGATGGATATGAGGAAATTTTTCTTGTTTTCTTTGAATGTATGAATGTGCTCGATTCCTGGTCCTTTCTCAAGAACTTTCTTTGAAAATAAAAGAAAACACTTTCCTTTTATCTTTCTTGCAATATTTATATTTCTTTGAATTACTGCGATGGACTTCTTTCAAGTCCCATATTATGAATATCTAGAATCCAAAGAAAGATCTTCAATCAAAGAGGAGTATCACCTATATAAAAATGCAGGGGGATTTATATCCTCGTGAGGTTTCCATTTCGGTCCTAACTGGTTCAAGTGTCAAGAGTTTTCTACCAGTCAAAAATAAAATGTTGCTAGTGTTTTTAATTAACGCTTGATTTTATGGGTTGTTTTTTACTGAAGGTGTGGAGATGAAACCGATGGTGTGAGAGACTCGACTCCAAAAAGGGATGCAAAGAATGAAATTCATAAATTTTCATTCGATGAATTCTATCTATGAGAGGGAGAGGAGTTTATCTTTATTTCCTTTCACAAAAACAACAATATTTAAGCAAAACCACAACTAATGTAATCAACGAGTAGAATCCCAAAAGAAACAAAACACTCAATATATTCTTCAAAATTACTACTCTTTGCAAAACAAAAACTTGGAATACAACTCTATCTTTCTCTTGTAAGATTGATGATATGTTTAACAAAATAAATCGGTCTTTTGTTCTTTAATGAAAAACAAGTTGATTTATGCTTTTCAAAAGTATTCACAAAAAAGTAAAAGAGAAATCAAGAAACCACTGATAACACTGAAATAAAGCAATCAAATAAATCAAGATAGCAAACAAAATACAGTTACAATCTTGGCTAAAAGAGTACTGAAACAGGAAGTTCAATGACACTTGAGAGACTAATGTCAAACAAGGAGTCAATTAAGCCAAGAAAAACCTCAAGATCTTGATCAAAGAGAATCCAAGAAAAGAACACAAGAACCTCACGAATCAAGCACAAAGAATAGTTCATGCAAGCATGCAAATCTGGAGACAAAGAAAACAAACCAAATGGCATATGCAAGTTGAAAAAAGAGATAGAAAACGATTGACCCAAAAACACTCAAGGAAAGGGATATTCAAACTTACATGACCACCCAGAACTAATCACTAAGATTCAATGAAGAATTTGAAATACTGACAAGAATATCCAACCAAAAATCTAAGGGATAAATAGAGAGACAAAACCCAAGACAGACTGCTACAGGTGGACGCTCCCTCAAGGTAGAAGACATAGTGACTAAAGGGTGATGGTCGTTACCAAATGGTCTAGAAACATGCATCCAAGATGCTCTATGTTAGTTCAATAGGGATCGTCCATGAGATGATGGACACTCTGTGATGAATCAGGGGTCTCAAAAAGTTGAAAAAACTCAGATAAATGGTAGAACTTCAGAGGTGGAAAGGTAAAAAAATATCCAAGAAGCTAAGGATAATTAAATTCAAAAGACTTAATGGCCAAGAACCAAAGAAGACAAAAATTTTCTTCCCTAGTATTGTCATCATTTTATGTGGTAGATAAATTAATCTACAGACAAAGTGATCACTCTCTTTCTATGTTTCCTTTGGGAAAGATAGAATGAAAAAAAATGGTAAATGAAATTCTCTAAGTTCACTATTCTATTTCTATGCGGTAAGGTTAGGTAGAAAAGAGAAACATTAGTGCACCTTACTCTGATATTCTTCCTTTTTTCTCCAATCCAAGTAAGCTCCAACCTAGCAACTCCTTTGGTGAAGTTGATACCTGCAAGCACATAAGGAAACAATAATTATTCTACTACCTCCTAGGATTAAATGAAAATAATCATACTTGATGACTTACTATGAAGAAATAAAAAACAAATATTGAACAATAAAACATAAGAGAACCATGCCAAGTTATATTGATAATAATATGGAAAGTTACAACCTTTATGTGACGTTGCTGACCTCCATATCTCCTTCTTCAGCTCTTAGATGAGATAGTTTTATCTCTAGCAAAGGTTTGGCTCTTTTCTATAGAATCATAAGTTTCTTATATTATTCATCCTCTTCCCCCTTTTCCACTGATGAGAGTCCTGGTTATATAGATATATAGGAGATAAACCACTTAAGATAAATTAGGGACTTATTTGAGGAAAGAATGGATCTTGGTAAATGATAAATTATCTTTATGGTTATTCTTTCTCCCAAGATAGGATAGAAGGAGATTCGAATAATATCTCTATGAAAACAAGAAAACAAAACAAAAAACCATCCAGAAAGTCCTCAAAAGATGCCCCTAAATTCATGGGATTTGACCTTATCAAGATGTTCTCTCCCCTAGAAGGGAAAACATAGCGACCTGGTCACTCCCCTAACACTGTATCGAGGAGAAGTTCACTCCCCCATATTGGAAATGAGAGAGACCATAGTAAAATGAAGCTAGGATCGAGGAAAAAAGATAAGGAATGAAGGAAAATGGCAATGTGGATCTCCTTTGACTTGAATGATGATTAGGGGGTGTCATTTGTACTTGTGATATGCAACACTGAGCAAAGTGACAAAATGGTGTATACCAATAGGCTCTAATGCCTCCTTCTTTATCATATTGTGTCTTCTTTGTAAATCCTTCAATCCTATCCCAAGTTGTTCTTAAGGGGGGATGTTAGGATATTTAGACACTTAGGAGTTATTTAATATAAAATTGGTCTAATGTGTCGATAGATAAAAGTGTGTTTCTTTAGTATGCATTAGTATGCATTTGTAGTTAGGAAAGCCGATGGTCATGCTATGTTCCCAGGATAGAGTGATCTGATGGTTCATATTATCCTTGATCTTAACTCCCACATTAATTTGTGGCTTACCACTTGATTGTTCCATGATCTCTATTTAAAGAGAATGGAGGGTCACTTTTCGATGATCGATTGTGAGAAAATCTCTTGTAAATATATCTGTAATATTTTTTATTTTTCATTAATAAATTGTTTCAAGTGGCCACATTGCCTGGGGTTGTGGATGTTTCCCTGTATGGGTTTTACCACATCAAAATATAGGTGTGTTGATCTTTGATCTGGTTGTGTGAGTGGTTACTGAATTTGTTCATCCTATGTTGGAATACATGTGTTGTCAAACATAAACACTGCAGAGTTTAATAAGTATGACAACACAAAAAACAAGTTGATATAGCAAATGATGTGAACATTAAACATCCATGATAGTATAATGAGTTCAAATTGGAAAGTTTTTATAACATTAAATGATCACTCGGAGTCCATACATTAATGAATTCAAGGAGAAAGTATTAAATTTACCTTGATTATCTTATTATCCCCACAAGTGATAAGACAAAGCTATCGAATAAAACATATGCTAATTTAATGTTGCATCATAACCAAGGGAATTCAATTTCAATTCTAACTCACTAGTGTTAAAGATCTTGGAAGTCAAAATGCATCATTAAAATACCTATCAAAACACATGCTCCCTCCTAATCTTAATATTCATGCATTACTAATTGTTTTTACACATTTTCCATTTTTAAGACAAGCTTAACCAGGTAACACATGTGCCTCGATGCATTTCAAAGAAGTCAGAATGTATAAATCTTCTGGATGGTCGAATACAAACAAAGATGTCAATTTGGAATAATGGATGTGGGGAAATTAATTTCCAAAGGAGGCAGTGAAGTCAATTTGGAATATAAGATTTATTAAAACTTCAAGTAACTCAAAAGTATGGTGTAATAAACATAAATTCTACTCATGAAAATGGATATTCACAATAAAATACTTATGCTAAGGATGTATTGAAAAACTTCAAATGACTGAGGAGTATGGTTAAGAACCTTACAGAAAATGGCAGCTAAATTGTGTTGGAATGTTTAACTCCTATCACATATGGATGAATGTTAGTGAGGCAGAAATAAAAATGCGCTATTTTATATATACAGACTTCTAAAATTTTTTGTAGGCGGTTCTTACAGAACAAAATTATTTTTTGTGATAAATGTTAGGAAAACATATTTATAGCCAATGCGAGGAAAAAAATGGATACGATCATTTTTTAGGCGGTTCCCAGATTTATGATAATTCTACTCGTCTATCATTTCAAACACACGAATTTAAAAAATTGAAAATGATGAACAATATTTGAGATTGACCAGTTGTTTTCCTGTGAAGTCCAACAATCTGCTTCCTCTAGATGTGAAATTAATGCCATCTGAAAATCCTTTTCCTTCCTTTATATATGGAGGGGAGAAGTCCAGATTCAGTCTACTAGTTGCACCAAAAACCAATAAAGAGGAAAAATTGATAGCATGTCCAATCACACTACATTACTCATATGTATATTTATCATAACAAAACACATAATGGTTACCTATAAAGAAAAATACAGTTTGGCCATCGGTGAAGCCAGATGAAATGGGAACCTACCTCTACTTACCGATTCCAAAACTGAAACATGACCATCCCTGTCGGTCAGAGTGAATAATTCAAGGTGAAAAACTATCCCATTAAATGATTAACTATGCTAAGCATTGAAGCATTCAATGCTTCCTATAGCTATTCTCTCTCTCTCTATATTTTTCCACGAACAAATGGGCGGCTGAATCCCTGAATACGAGCTTTGCATGAACTAATTCTCTACTTGCCAATGTAAAGCCAAACATACAAGATGTGATCAATAAAAAACCTAAAACTAGACTTCTATTTGACAGATCCATATCCATTTCCCCTGCTTCAAACTAATCTCGCTATGCAAAACCATCAATGCCTAGGAGCGTTTCTTTACATCAGAATTAGGAATTTAAATTCTATGTTCTGTCACAAAACAATAAAGAGGAAAAAACGATAGCATGTCCAATCACGCTACATTACTCATATGTATATTTTTCTTAACAAAAAACCTAATGGTTACTTCACTAGTACATTTGGGTCAAATGCCGATGGCACGTTCGACGCAATTGCCACTTTATATTGTCGGGAGAACGATAAACAACAAACCCTCTCAAACATCATTTCACATGACGTCACTTTTCCAATGCCATAGATATCATATCTATTGCGACGTTTCATGTGGACACGTGTCATCTCGGATTTGACTGTCCAAACCCCATATAGCCATCGCTACATCGACGCCAGAGACATTAGAATTCTGATGTCCCATTTCGTCGGTCTCCACAACATGGACACCATGGGAGTGACGTTATGGACATTAGAAGACCGATGGATGGCAACATCGGCGGAGCGACGGTCAACTATATACCAATGACAAGGACGACATGTGACTGAAGTTAGGGACATTGGAAGACCGACAGATGGAAATGTCGATGGAGCAACGATCGACATATACCAATGAAAAGGATGCCATGTGACCGACATTAGCGACGTCGAAAGACCGACAGATAGAAACTTTGGTGGAGTGACGGTCAACATATACCAATGACAAGGATGCCATGTGACCGACGATAGGGATGTTGGAAGACCAACGACCTGTAGGTGTTTAAAAAAAAATGAGCTCTTGCCCTTCCAACAAACCTATTAGAGCTTGTGTAAGCTACAACCGAGGGCCAATCTCCTTAGGAACTTCCGTTGGACCATAGTCTTCACAATCCACATCAATGGAATTGTGTGGAGAACCGTACACTTCTTGAGAGGATCCAACAAGAGTATGACCAAGACTTGAGGAGAGAGACCTAACCAACCTCTAAATATCTCCTTCAAGATTCAAGATCCTTAAGCTCAACCTCTTGTAGCTTTTGTCTACGTATGAAGAAACACTTTCTATTTTCTTGTTCATAAGGGATATCATTTTGACTTACTCTACTTGCAGCTATAATAAGAACATGGAAATGATATCAGAGACTGTCTCAACAACGTTGACTAAGAACCCTTCTTCAAATAGAACTTTACACCAAGTCTTCAAAATGTGATAAGAGATGATCATATTAACAATAATCATACTGAATATATTATCAATAGGGATTCCTAGACCTATAATCCCTTCCTTCCAACTATTAACCACTATAAAGGCATATAACTTTGATCTAGCTTTACACCAAATATCTTGAGTAATATGATAGAACCAAAGAATGTGTAGTGTGGTCTCCTTAACAGAACAAAAAGGACAATTACCATCCCCTAAGTTATAATTTTTGAGTCTTGCACAAGAGGTTAAGCCTCCTTCTAGGATGCCCCATCTAAACACCTTCAACTTGTTGTGATAAGAGACTGTTTTAAGCTCTCTGAAGAGTGATTATCACTCTATCTAGTTAAGAGAGATAGGCCATGTTGCACATTTAGTTAGATAAATAAACCGGAGAATACAAATTCCTTCTCAAGGCCTAGCACAATGCATCCCATGTAGCAATGCATGTAAGAGTGTCCTTGGTAGCTTATTCTTTGATGACCCCCACATATATCTTTATAGAAGTTTGGTGAGAATACCACTATGCTCAGGCAATTCCATATAAATGGTTACTTGTAAGAAGGAGGATATTCTCTTCTATCATCTTTGGGAAGGTTTGAAAGTAGGCAGCATGACTACAGATCCATGAATATAGAACATCTCTACACATTTGACCACCATATTTAGGTAATTAAATTTAGGTGTCTAAATAGAAAGTGGATCTAGAAGCCCTAGGTGTAAGTGTAAGGGATTCAGTGAAAATGTTGTCTTGTCCTTGGAAAATGATGAATATTTTTGGATCTTAATAATTAGATGAGAAAGTGATATGTCTTAGGTTAAACTTATCCTAACACTATGAGGATCCATTGCAATATATGTTTTAAATTAGTGAAGTGTAGTGGAAACCCAAGGTATGGATCTGGCTAAAGTTCATGCCAATCAAGGTGTTTGAGAGGTAAGGAGAGGGACATTTTAAAAAACATGTGGAAATATTTGAGGAGAGACATACATACCAAAGAAAAATATTGGGGTGAGAGAGCGGTCTCCACAAATTCCATAAGGTGACCTAATTTGGGTAAGCACTAAGCCTAAGGAACTAGAAGAAAAATTATACCGTAGAATAGATTGTTGGGTGGAGTGAATTGACAATAGAACCAAATATAGAAAATAGTTGGGGTGGAGAATGGACCTCAAGAGAAAGCAAAACCTGAGACCTTTGAGCATAGAAAATAAGAATAGGATGTGTGGGGTGGGAGAGAAACCTCTAGAGAACACAAAAAATGAGACATATGAGTCTAGAAAAAAAAATTGCCCGTATGGGTGGGAGGGCGACCTTAAGAGAAACCAACGTCCAAGAAAAAAGGAGTATGACAAGATCTTACTACTCTAACAAAAAATGATAAAGAATAATATACAAAATAATATAATCACCAAGCTAAATACAAATTGTTGAAGTTGATATGAAGAAAAGACAAGATGTAACCATGAAAACCCAACAATTAAAATAACTCAAATCTGATAGATTAGTTTGATTGATGAATATAGACTTACATAGCTCTCTAAGTAAAAATCCTATTCTAAGAACACACTCCATTCAAAATTGAAAAATTAATATTATATGAACATGTACACATCTTAAAGTTGGAAAGATATGCTCTAAATAACTATCCAACTAACACACCAATATATTACTTAATAAATGCAAAGAGCTCTTAGAATGTTGTGTCCCAAGGGAGGAGTGTCCCTTATTATCCAAGTTGTATGGTTGAGTGAGATGACTCACTAAGTGTTCACGGCTTCCTTGTGCATTTAGCTAACAGTGTCCTTGTTTCATCTAATTTCTCCATGGATAACGGGTTGCTCCTCCATCACTTCTAGTTAACAAAAAAACTAAAAAAATATTTTAAGCCATTTATCCTTTTAATCAAGGAGTTAGGACATCAAGCATCTATAAAATATTTGAAAAATAAATAAAATAGGTGATTGAGAAACCATAATGGCTTCTTATCATAACTGTGTATTATCAATTTCGTCAACCATTTTTTCAAATGATAGAAGTCAACAATTAATTCTTAGAAGTCAGACAATACAATCTAGATAACATGGAATTGATTATTTCCATTGACCATGTGGATTTGATTATTTTCAATTCACCATTGAATATTACTAATCAATATGGCATTCAATACATATTCTAGAAAATGTAATAACCATTAATATGTAATATATTAAAATTTTGAATGTGTTTGTGTTGGGATGGAAGAGTAGGAGAACAAGGAAGAAAAATAAATAGACGGACGGAAATCTATAGCAATGTGATAAAAGTTAAAGCCAGTCTGCTGGATAAAAACAATTATGAATGGACGTGATACAAGGGTAGCCATCCACTTCATATGAGTCATGTAAGTGATCATAAGAACATTAATGATTTTCTTAGATTACAATTCTTATGACAATTGCGTACAAAATGATTCAATGATCACCTTAATTATTTTATTGTTTTTGGAATGATGGAGACCTAATATCACTGGCAAAGTCTAATATGATCAATATTGTGACAATGGAATATAGTCCATAAAGAACATGGAAATTGAATTCAATTGAATAATTTCTAGGATTTTTGAACATGCATCATTTTTTCAAATTCTTTAGAATAAGTATGTTTAAACTTTAAATAAACAAAAACCTCCATTAAACTACATCAAATTAATATTCATGTGACTACATAGATGTTATAAAGAATCATACTACAATTTGCAATTTTCCATAGACATTGATTGTGGAACTCTATGTTGTTTAGGTTTGGGACTTGTGCCAAATAATGATGCAAGAGGAATTGTTGGTCTCAACTAAAACATGAATACATAATGCACTTCACAAGGAATCATGTAGGCACACATAGTTTGAAATCATGGTACTCATAACTAAAGCCTTGGAATTTCGAAGGTCACTACCCAAATACTATTTTATCATATTACTTTGAATTAATTATTTGAAACAAATTTCTCAAAATTAGTAAACAGTCCAATTCTCTATAGGATTTTAGATAATCCCTATCGAAATTCCAAATAAAATTTTCACGAAGTTTCACTATTAATAACACCTGTGGATCAATTGTTTCCTCTTCACCCTCTAAATATTACCTTGAAGATTCAATATCCTTAAGCTCAACCTCTTGTAGCTTTGTTCTACCTATGAAGAAGCACTTTCTATTTTCTTGTTCAAAAGGGATATCATTTTGACTTACTCTGCTTGCAACTATAATAAGAACATGGAAATGATATCAGAGACTGTCTCAACAAGATTGAAGAAGAAACCTTCTTCAAATAGAACTTTACACTGAGTCTTCAAAATGTGATAAGAGATGATCATATTAACAATAATCATACTGAATATCTTATCAACAGGGATTCCTAGACCTATAAGCACTTCCTTCCAACTATTAGCCACTACAAAGGAATTTAGATTTGATCTAGCTTTACACCAAATATCTTGAGTATTCTGATAGAACCAAAGCATGTGTAGCGTGGTCTCCTTAACATAACAAAAATGACAATTACCATCCCATAAGTTATAATTTTTGAGTCTTGCACAAGAGGTTAAGCCTCCTTCTAGGATGCCCCATTTAAACACCTTCAACTTGTTGTGATAAGAGACTGTTTTAAGCTCTGTGAAGAGCGATTATCACTCTCTCCGGTCAAGAGATATATGCCATCTATTATTCAACCTATTATGCATGTCATCATCAGTGCAAGGATGAAGAGCATGCTACTAACTTTTAGTAGAAGGACTATCAAGGGGGAACTCCTTTTCCTAACACTAGTCTTGTAGCCTTAAGCCCTAGGGGTGAAAATGGAGCTTACCAAACCATTCTTGAGAGAGACTATTGGTCAACTTAAGGATAATCTATTTGTCTTATGCTTGTAAGTGGAATTTCTCTTTGATCAGAGACCAAGGTTTCCAATCATTGGAAGTGGTATCCCACAAATTTTCAAAAGAGCATATACCATTATTTTAAAGTCTCTTTAAAGGGAACCAACTTTGGATTCCTGAGGGGTAGAGGGCCTTTTTGGTCAAAGGAGACCACCATTAGTTATAAGAATTGATGTTGGTTACAACTTGGGAATCCTGAGGCTTACAATGAAGTGTTGTGATTACTTTTTGCCAATCCCTCTGGAGGCTTTTAAGAATGAGTCTACCATGGATTTTAAAAAAAGGTACAACCACAAGGACATTTTCAAAGAAAATATTAGGCACTTTATAGTCTTTCACTAAAGGATGGCTAAGTCTGTCCCTTATGATCTATTTCCATAATTCATTTCCCTGTGTGGCCTTAATAAACCAATTTGCTACCAAGGTAAGGCCATAAGTGGCCAAATGAGGAATGCTAAGTCCTTCATCTTGTGGTTTCCTAGTGCACACCAACCAGTTGACCATAAGTAGACCTTTTTCCCCTTTATTCTTCACCCAAAATAGATCTTTAAGATCAAGTTTTATTGTAGCCCTGTTTGTTGGGAAACCAAAGAGGAAAATAATACATATGCATTAAACTGAAAATCTTATCCCCCACTTGGATTTTGGCTGCTAAGGAAAGGTCCTGACTATTATAGTATTCAAGTTTGACTGTAAGCTTATTAATAACCTAGTTTCACATCTGATTTTGAGTCATGCCAATTCTAAATAGAATACCAAGATACTTGGTGATTTCCCCCCTTTGAACCCATTTCCACTGGGAAGGAATCCAACCTGGGTGATCGTCTAATCCAATAAGTATCATAGAGGTTTTCTGCTCTTGTAGTATCTCTTTAGAAGCTTTACAAAAGGTGTTCATAAGCATAGTGGGAGTTGATTAAATATGACCAGGGAAGGCCAATAACTTTACCTTGGTAAACTACCTTTTATAATACATAACCCAATGCATCAGATGTGAGAACATATAAATCAGGGGCTATAGGGTAGCCCTACGTCATTGATTTTCTAAGAGGAATAAGATAAGTAAGAGATCTATTAACACACACAATAACCAAAGAATTGGAAAATAAAATATTGACATAATATATGAACTTTGACCCAAATCTTAGCCACTCAAGCATGTGGAGAATGAATTTCCACTCCAACTTGTCATAGGCCTTGCAATATTCCAACTTTCGACACATTCCTTTAAAACTTCTCTCTTTGACCAGAAAAAAATCCAAACATTCAACATTTGAAATAACTCACAAAATTCTCTTTCTGATAGTATTTCAAATACAAAATCTTCCACCATATAAAGAGAAATCTAGATCTTGATTTAAACACTGAAAACTTTCAGTTTGATGATATGACAAATAATTTTTTCGAGCATGATCGATTTAGAAGCCTAATTTTGTCTAATGAATATGAGCCTGAAAACCAAAAACCTAATCATGATCTCCTTGCTAAAAAATATAACCATAAGGTATCCTAGTTCGATAATCAACCTTGTCCTAAATATGATAAATACTCTTAGGAAATTACTCTTGGTAGTCCAAAAAAGGTTTTGGACTCTTATACCATTGGTCATCGTGATTTTATTTATGATGATCCCTTAGGAACCTACCATTTGGATGACATTTTCTTCCCAGAAGAAAGTGAGAAGATGCCTAAAGTTCCCAATGATGGATCTAATCAACTTTGGGTTCCCCCCAAATATAGTTTTCTAAAGAATGGTTCACACTTCTCATTAGATAATTCAATACATCTTGATACCTTTTTATACAATAAGGATGTTAAGGAAAGTGTTTTTTAGCTTAAGATTGTTTCGGTGGAAGCTCTAATTTTTGCAACCCCATCATAACCCAAAAATTCACTCCCTTTGACCTAAGTTCTCCTCTAGTTTATGATGGTTATCTTGAGTCTTGCACTAAAGAGAGGAGATGCTCTAACCATGTTATTCTAATTGGGATAGATAGCCATACTACTTAGCTTCCATCTTGCACCAATAAGAATAATGAGGTTTCATTTAAGGATAACAACAATTTTTATGTTGTCTTCCATTTCTTCTAAAAGTGGGGAGGAACTCTGATTTCCAATCTCAACCTTCATCACAGAATTTGGGATTCTTGGCTCAACCATTTTGATATTTTTAGGAAAAAAAGTATCTTCCTCTTAAAATAGTTTATTGAAATGTTTTCTACCCTAGATAATTGTTTAGGCCTAGCTACTAGTATAGGTTTTACAATACCTTTTCTTCATGTTGAAATTCATCTCATATTTAGGATCATAATTCATTTTGCATGTACAAGAAACAAGAATCTAATTTAGTTTCTCAGTTGTTAATCACCAAGGTCAATAAACTCTCTACAGTGGAGAAACCAATTTGGTTCTTGGCTTACAAATGGTTCCAAAATATTATATTGGTATGTGTAGGTATGGATGAGCGCCTAATAAAGAGCCAACCCATTGTGTGGTTGTAAATAAACAACAAATTTGTTTGTGCAAAAATTGTCAAGCATTGTAATCCAACTACCACTAAACATTCACATTCCCATGATAATAAGTGACAACATTTCCATCACTTAGCATATATATTTACATATAAATGCAGACCAAAAATTAAATTTGTGTAACACTTTCCAATATTAAAAAGAATAGAATGTTTTCCTCGATGTGAGCACTACCTAGAAAGATACAATTTCACATATACTCAAATACAAAAAAACAATTTAAATGTCCCAATAGATCTATGACAAAGTGTTTATGCTAAAGAGTAAAATGATATATCACTTCCTACTATTGCTCCTTGTATATTCTCCCATCAACAATGGCTCACTTTAACATTTTCTTAACTTAGACATCATGTATGGTTGTCCAATTTAATGGTGTGTGTAGCTAACTGGGGTGTGGCATCAAGGCAAATAGTATGAGTTGATGATTCTCTAAACCTTAGTTCGACATTGGCATACCCATTCACTTAAGTCTCAATAATTTGTTTGAATCTCTATTATGCATAAACCATTTTCATTCCTCCCTCTTTCACATAGATAAGACAAAAAAATAAAAGGAAGATCAATTAAAGAAGGGAGTGCATTGCCTTTACTACATAAAAATCTCAATGTGTCAATGGAAAAGAGCATTGCTACCTCTGAATTACATCAATGTTATTTGTTGGTTGTTGTAACTCACACAAAATGTTGTAGAAAGAGTGATTATGATCGAATTGGAATGGTTGGAGTAGGGTATATGGCCCAACTACTAACTGGCTCTTCCAAGATGGTGTTAAAAGGGATGATTGGGAACATAGGTGGATCATTCATTTCCCAAAAATAAGTCTCTATCCATTTCCACGTATGATTGTATTAATTCCCCAATGGTCTGGTAAGAGGAAAATAATTGTTGATTACAAGGAACTAAGAATGGAAATTTGGTTGGGGATTTGCAACAACTATACCATTATGGCCATTGATCTCATGAACCCAATTAAATGGATGGACTGGGTCCTTTGACTATTTGAACTATCAACAAAATTAACAAGAGGTTATTTTCAACAACAATTAACCGAAATGAATGACAAATTCTCACACCAATTGACCAGAATAATTGTGGGTTAACCAAAATGGTGAATTGCAAGTGTTGTAGTAAGTAGTGTATGCAAAGGGATCACACAAGATATAGACATGCATATAGAGTGATAGAAGTATCTAAAATCACAATAAACATAGAGATTTTACCCTAGAAATCCAAATAGGGAAACCAACTTTGAATGCTTACTCAACATTGATTTCGACAATCTCATGTTAAAATGCAGCTCATGGCTTTATGGCTATTCAAAAATTTACACAGCCTGCCCTTGTGCATCCTCACCTCTTAGAGGGTGTATGTCCCCATGATCTAATTCCTTTTTATCTCTTTGTGTTCATACATAGAATTATCATCCCCGGGTGACTTTGCGTAAAGGAGGAAAATTGTATCGTTGAAGAACTTTCTAGGTTTTCATGATAAACATGCAAGGATATTTAGGATGGATGGTAACAGTACATGCTCCATGATCTGGAACAATGCTTAGAAAAAAGGAGGCATAGTAAAACAACACTATTTATGAAAAAATTTCTCAGTTCATTTGGCCTTATTCTAGGAGGACCCCTAACAGTAGATGCATGAACTAACACATCATCAATCCCTACAGGAAGACAAGGTTTCTTTCACTCAATATAAATTGACTCGTATCTACCATTACTGGATGCATGGAGAGAACATTACAAGTACTAAACATATTATATATCTCAATAAAGTATCACATAGAAAACTCTGCATTAATAAATAATCACATAACAATTCATAAACATTAAACATAACTAGAATTGATGGCTATATAAACTATGCTGAAAGGAGCAATCACACCTGATATGATGAATTGGTCGGCATTACAGTTGGAATGGTGCAAGATACCAGATATATAAAATATGCAGAACATAAATGAAATGCTGGAAATGACAGAATAACAGCAAAATATCCAACATAATCTTCACAATACACATAAATGATATACGAAATAACAACAGAAATAACACTTTGATTCTGATAGCAATGTTCACAGGCCTCTTCGAGGGGGCAACCTCTAGTCGAGCAATGCTCTGTTACAATAATNGAAATGAAAAGCTAGAAATGACAGAATAACAATAGAATATCCAGCATAATCTTCACAATACACATAAATGATATACGAAATAGCAACAGAAATAACACTTCGATTCAGATAGCAATGTTCACAGGCCTCTTCGAGGGGGCAACCTCTAGTCGAGCAATGCTCTGTTACAATAATCTCCAAGCTAGGGTTTTCATACCCTCGACCCTTATTTATACTAAATGTGTCTATTAAGATAAGCATCTAGGGGAAGATCCTTCTAGAAGCGGAAGCTTCTATTAGGTCTTCTTACATCCGCCTTATTCTATTTTATTGAAAGGTCTTATTAATATTGACCTTTATTACATCCGAATACATTGATCTACCTATGTGCGGGTTAGGACCTTAACACAATCCATAATAAAGAATGATGTATGGGAAATAGTTCCCAGACCAAAAAGTAAGGATGTGGTATCATCAAAATGGCTCTTCAAAATAAAACATGCTGCTGATGGAAGTATTGAGAAATATAAAGCAAGATTTGTCACTCGTAGCTTTTCCCAGAAGGAAGGTATTGACTATGAAGAGACATTCACTCCTGTGGCCAGATACACTTCGATCAGAACCATTATAGCTCTTGCTGCCAAGATGAAATGGAAGCTGCACCAGATGGACGTGAAGACAACTTTCCTGAATGGTGTTATCAAAGATGAAGTGTATATAGAGCAACCCCAAGGATTTGAGGTTGAAGAAAGGAAGTCTCATGTCTGCCGATTGAAGAAAGCCTTATACGGATTGAAGCAAGCTCCCAAAGCTTGGTATGTCCATATAGACAGTTTCTTGACGGGCTTAGGATTTACCAAGAGTAAAGCAGACTCAAATCTCTACTTCAAAATTATGGATAATGAACCAGTAATATTACTACTGTATGTGGATGACTTATTCTTAATCGGAGAAGAAAAGCTCATCACTGAATGTAAACAGAGACTTGCCGCAGAATTTGAAATGAAAGACCTTGGTCTAATGCACTACTTTTTAGGCCTTGAGGTATGGCAGAGTCCAGAAAGAATCTTCCTTAACTAAGGGAAGTACACGGTCGAAATCTTAAAGAGATTCGACATGCTAGAATGCAAGTCCATGAATACTCCCATGGAAGTGAAGCTGAAGCTGCTGGTCGATACTTCGTCAGATTTGATAGATGCCACACTGTATAGACATATTATTGGATTGTTCATGTACCTAACGAACACCAAACCAAACATCTGTTTTGCAGTGAACACCTTGAGTCAGTTTCTGGTAGAGCCCAGACGTGTTCACCTAGTGGCTGCAAAACATGTGATGAGGTACCTTAAAGGTACAATGGATTATGGTCTCAGCTATGATGGAGATCATGGCTTCACATTGAGTGGATATACTGATGCAGATTGGGCAGGAAGCGTTGCAGACAAAAAAAGAACTTCTATATGCTATTTCAGTTTGGGATCATCCATGATCTCGTGGCAGAGTAGGAAGCAATCTAGTATTGCTCTCAGCACAGCGGAAGCAGAGTACATTTCCACATGTTCTACTAGCTGCGAAGTTATATGGCTTCGAAAGTTGATGACAGGCCTATTTGACTTGGATATGAGAGCAACCGCGATTCTATGTGACAACCAGAGCTGCATAAAGATGACAGAGAATCATGTATTCCATGACAGGTCGAAGCACATAGAGATCTGCTATCATTTCATCCGCGACATGGTACAGAGAGGAGCCCTGAAGCTTCAGTGCATTAGCATGGATGAACAGGTTGCCTATGTGTTGACCAAACCTCTATCTCATGTAAAGTTTGAACACTTTCGAGATAAGCTTGGTATAGTCCAAAAGGACCTTCCCTGAAAGGGGGAGTATATATATTTTCCTTGCTTCTGACCTCGATGTTAGACGTAAAGCAAGATGAGTCATGCTTCTGACCTCGTTGTTAGACGTAAAGCATGACGCTATGTGTTCCTTGTGTCTGACCTAATTGTTAGACATAAAGAAAGATGAGTCATGCTTCTGACCTCGCTGTTAGATGTAAAGCATGACGCTGTGATTCCTTGCTTCTGACCTCATTGTTAGACGTAAAGAAAGATGATTCCTCTCTTCTGACCTCGTTGTTAGATGTAAAACGAGATGTTGATGTGTTCCTTGCTTCTGACCTAGTTGTTAGACGTAAAGCAAGATGAGTCATGCTTCTGACCTCGCTATTAGACGTAAAGCATGACGTTGTGATTCCTTGCTTCTGACCTCATTGTTAGACGTAAAGCAAGACGATTCCTCGCTTCTGACCTCGCTGTTAGACGTAAAGCATGATGTTGTGATTCCTTGCTTCTGACCTCATTGTTAGACGTAAAGAAAGATGAGTCATTCTTTTGACATCGTTGTTAGACATAAAGCATGGCGTTGTGATTCCTCGCTTCTGACCTAGTTGTTAGACGTAAAGCGAGATGATGATATTCCTTTGCTTCTGACCTAGTTGTTAGACGTAAAGCAAGATGTGACTGACATTGAGCTACCAGCTTAACAGCTGTGACATTGAGCCAGTGTAGTACTACCAGCCTAGTGCTGTGATGAGGTATCATTTTTTTACTGATACATATTTGATGCAGATGATGATAACATTCTTTCGAGAATGATGATGCTGCCGATGAAGAAAACTTTCGATGATTCGTAAATATGCTAGCCAATGTTTCAAGATGATATTGACGATACTGTCCTCCTGATGCCACTGATGATGTAGACCTCTCTCGCCTGATGCTGATGAAGAATGCCCTTCTTGTTAAGGGGGAGTGTTGAAATAATGTAATTGTGAAGAGCATTCTTATTCTTATTGTTATTTTATTATTAGGATTAATCCCCATTATGGATTAATCATGTCAGTAATTGTATTAGGACCAAATCCCCTTTTGCGGATTGGTCATCGGACAATTATAATGGGCATAATAAGAAGTCAGCCCCAATAGTTATTATTGAGACCCATAATTAATTTAAAGGTGGGTTTACCCACCTAGAGTGGGAGGTCGGCCCTGCCAGTGAAACCCTTTCACACGTGCCAGTCTTGTATATATAGGAGGCTAGCGTCTCAATTCTAACACACAACTCACTTGCTCATTATCTTATGAGGCAGGCTACAATTACCAGTTAGAGAGAGGAGAAGAAGAGTGGCGCATCTCTTGGGGAGGACTATCTGTATTGGTTTGAGTTATCTCTTGAACATTGTATAAGCTATTTATGATAAGGAAGTTTTTGCTGGGTTTTCTTCCCCTAGAGGGTTTCCCAGGATAAATGCTATGTCTCTTGTGAATG
>JASDQU010103229.1:145641-173422 GCA_032191745.1 Picea mariana | reverse complement strand
TTCTAGAAGCGGAAGCTTCTATTAGGTCTTCTTACATCCGCCTTATTCTATTTTATTGAAAGGTCTTATTAATATTGACCTTTATTACATCCGAATACATTAATCTACCTATGTGCGGGTTAGGACCTTAACAAAATTATTGAATTGGTGGATTGATGTTCATGTTTTCACATTGCCCAAAGCATGTTTGAATGACGATGTATAGACTTGTGTTTTGTAGAGTAGGAACACTTGAGGCACACTTGGACAACTAGACTAATGTAGCACTCTTGGGATATAGTCATTTTTACCTAGAACATTGATTGGATACATTGAGAACATGCCTTCCAACCATTCAAAGTTAGAGATCCCTGTATAGGGCAGAGGAACAAAGACCTAGTGGAATTTTTGAAGACAAATCTCTTTGTACAAGACTGAGAGAGAGACCAGAATTTTTTTCCTCGGATGATCAATGTTAGTGAAGCAGGTGGGCTATAAGTCCATCATTTATGGATCAATTGTTCTACAAGAGATAAGTGGTAAGTTCCTTGTTCCTTTGAAAGAAAAAGGCTATCTATACGATGATTGTATCATTAATTATTATAGGTTTTGTGGGATATGTGTTCTTCCATGTATGCATTTGAGGGTGTTGCCTCTATCATAACACCTCCCCTTTGACCATGATCACTCCTTCATTCTCATTGTTTAGGAAAAACATGGTATCCCTAAATGACRTGTTTAATGTATCCTAGTTGCGTTCGTGTATATGAAGAGTCAACAATGAAATGTCAAGATCACTAACCTTAGCTTATGGTATAATTAACATTGGAGTTAGCTATATTGGTATAGTTTTTTGGTTTGAATTGTGCTAACAATTTGTAGAATGTGGCCTATTATCACATGGAATTATAGGGTTAAAGAATCAGGGCACAAAATATCTTATTGTTTTCAAAGCTTGTATTTTAAACAAATTCTCAGGGATTATGTCATAAAGTTTCTAACAAATTCCTCCAAGTGTGCAATTTTTTTTTAAGACAGGCGCTGCGAATTGGCACTGTGAACTGGATGAAGGAGAGTGTTGGAGGTTGAATAGTTTGCAGACACATGTGTTAAAATCCCCAATTATCTCCATCAATCGCAAGTCTACTGGATACTTCTTAAGGGTTATCATGCTATTTGAAGGTTGAAAAGAGGTCCTTTTACTGATATATTTGTTGGTGTTGTGAATTGTGCTACGAACCCTCTATTCTAGGACTGGCCTATAGCTGAGTTTTAACTCACACACCGTATTATGAGGCTTCTAGAGGATTACTTAAACTTTGGCAAAATATTTTGAGTATTTTTGGCTCAAACTGAAAAAATTGGATAGCTACAGGACATTTCGTAGCGCCTTGCGTTGCGAACTGGTCTACACAGTCAAAAGCTACAACTTCGCTGCGAAATCCGCTGCGAACTGGTCTACACAGTCAAAAGCTACAAACTTCGCTGCGAACTAGTCTACACAGTTAGACGTTGCAAAATTCACTGTGAAATCCGCTGCAAAATCAGCTGGGAAATCCACTGCAAACTGGTTGATACAGTCAATGCTACAGGATTTTCTGCAAACTCCTATTTTGATGGGTTCAAGAGGATAAATGGTCACCAAATGAATAGTGGAGCATGGAACAACTATTTGGAGGTCATTTAAAGCTGGAGCATACCTGGAAACAAACAAAATGCACTCAAAGTACACCTCACTATGCAAGATTAGGGTGTTAGGATAGTTGCCAACATTAGCCCTTTTTATAGTAGTTTGTTTTTTCCACTCTGTACATGTGTAATAGTTTCAGTTTAAGGTGGTAGAATCCTATGTTAGAGGATCAAGATCCCATTGTATGCTATCATTCCTTGTTTAGGCTATAAATGCAACATTAGAAGACATTGATGGGTTGGAATGGTGTATGTACAATACCTTTTTAGTGATTTTAATGAAACATAGCCTACTTTAGTTTTGATGTATCAGGCTTGTTGAAATCTTCTTTAATGGAAGTTAGTTCTCCTTTTTCCATCTTATTTTTCTCACTCTAAAATTGTATTGTCTTTGAAGGATTCAAATGCTATTTTGTAGCTGTATGACAATGGATGTTTGATTGTGATATTGTTATATCTTTCTTAGAGTTTTTGTTGCTTGGATTTAATAAGTTCTTGTATCTGAAGCATTTCTCTCCTTTGTCTATTGGCATAGCCCGAAGCTAGTGGTAGATTCACTTCGTTTTCTTACTAAGTCTTCCTCCTATTCACACTAATCCTCAAAATCCCGACCTAAGCTAAACATGACCTCTTTTGTTGATGCACTTGATCCATAATTTCCTGTGTTTTGACATTATTGCACTGATGTTTTATCCATTTGACACCACATTTTAAGACTTATCTCATAAACCTATTGATGGGTACTGAGCTCTCACTTAAGTAGTCAAAGTGTAAATTTCATTGCTAAAATTCTTGGCGCCGCTGCCAGGGAGAGAAGTGTGAAGTGATCTTCCTTGGGAGAATGACATAGATCCAATTGTTGATGGTAGACAAGAGAGGGACACAAAAGTTGACTGTAATCATCTACCTAGCGACTCCATGAAGGAAAAATCCACTAGTGACTACACAGTCTTAAAATGTCAAAGGTATTTGTGTTTGTTTTGGCTCAAAGGTTTTCACCTCTCAACTTTTCTGCAGCTCCTAGTTTCCCACATCTAGTACCTCATATGTCAAAATGGGGAGATTTTCTGCCTATCTTTAGAGAGAGGAAGGATGATAATCCTGCAGATATCCTCATCAAGTTTCATGAGTGCATGGATCTACTATATCTACATCATGAGGATGTTCATATGAAAATGTTCATGCATTCCTTGGATGGTGATGCACGTCAATGATATTTCTCATTACCTCCTTCCATCATTTCATCCTTGAAGGATTTTCACATAGTATTCAATGAGCATTGTAAAAGGTATTTTTCAGATGATTTTTTATTTGAAGATTGTCGTGGGAAATATGAATTTCATGATGAGATTGGAGATATAGATAGAGAATAAATTATCCCTCACAATATTCATCAGTTTTCTAATGCTCTTCAAGATGATATGTTTTCTCACAAACATGAAATAGAAATGAATAATCAAGAGGCTGAAAGTTCTCCTGCTACAATTATTTTTGATTGTTATAAATCTGAATATTTGATTGCTCTAGCTATAAAACATGAGGATCAATTGTCTTTTGGTCAAATAACACTTGAAATCAGGGAAGGCAGCCCACAACTTTCAGATTTGCAGACAGAAGAAATTTGCAACAATCATGAGGAACTGAATTTGTAGAGACCATTTATTTTCAAGCTGGAACAACAAGAAGACTGTAAGTATGATTCAGATTTGAGACAACATTTGACAGTTTTTCCAGATCTTTCTATGGATCGGGATATAGATCATAGTGGTGTTCATTTTCCAAATCATTTTGAGCGTGAATTAGAGGATGATTGTATAGATAACTACATAATTAAAGATGATCATAATCAAAATATTTTAAATCATGTTATACAATCATCATATGATGATTTTTGTGAAGAGGAAGCTGTCATTTGTGATGATCAAGAGTCTCTTGAACGATCAAGAAGGTCATCTATTTTCCAAAAAAGGGGAATGCATGCATGAGCAATCATTTTTTTTGAATCAATATGATTGTGATCTTGGTTTTGAAGATCAAGTGCAACTTTGATGGAGTCATATCTTTCATATTCTCTGAAGTTTTCATATTTTATCATATCATCTACACTTGTGGGTGAGTATGATTTCCTGAAGGAGTCTTTATTGCTGCTATTATGTTTTTGTTATTATCTTTTAATCAATGGAGGAAATGGGATTGTTTTAATTGTAAAGTTACTTGAATGGTTGTTGTGGAAATTTGCATTTACCTGAGCAAATTGGAGATCTGGTTAAAGTAGGATAACGTAGGTAATAAGCTCACTTCCGGAGAATTATCTTTCTGTAATTTGCACATTGTGATCAAATTTTCAGTATGAAGTTAGTTTGCAGTAAAGTTATCAGTCAGCTTGCTTGAATAAGTGACAGATTTTGGCAATGTTCATAGGTTGGTTGCACAACTGACTCCATAGCCCAATGGAAAAGACACTAAAGCTGTTTGTTCTTGGAAGCTCATAGGCAGCATGGCATCCCCTGTGGAGCCAATTTTATCACATGGAATTGTAGGGTTAAAGAATCATGACATAGAATATATTATTGTTTTCAGAGCTTGTATTTTAAACAAATTCTCAGGGATTATGTCATAAAGTTTCTAACAGCTTCCTCCAAGTGTGAAAATTGTGTTTAAGCCAGGCGGTGCGAACTGGATCTCTGAATTGGCTGAAGGAGAGTGTTAGAGGTTGAATATTTTGTAGACACGTGTGTAAAAACCCCCAATTATCTGCATCAATATCACGTTTACTGGATACTTCATAAGGGTTATCATGCTATTTGAAGGTTGAAAGGAGGTACTTTTATTGATATATTTGTTGGCACTGTGAATTGTGTTACGAACCCTCTATTCTAGGACTAGCCTATAGCTGAGTTTTAAATCACACACCATATTATGAGGCTTCTACAGGCTTACTTAAACTTTGGGAAATTTTTTTGAGTATTTTTGGCTCAAACTGAACAAATTGGACAACTATAGGACAATTCACAGCACCTGGCGCTGCGAATTCGTCTACACAGTTAGAAGCTGCAAATTCGCTGTGAAATCCACTGTGAATTGGTCTACACAGTCGAAAGCTGCAAACTTCACTACGAAATCCACTGTGAACTAGTCTACATAGTCAGGCACTGTAAAATTCACTGCAAAATCCACTGCAAACTGGTTGATACAATCAATGTTACAGGATTCGCTGCAAACTCCTATTTTGATGGGTTCAAGAGGGGAAATGGTCACCAGATGGCTAGTGGATCATGGAACAACTATTTGGAGGTCATTTAAAGATGGAGGATACCTGAAAACAAAGGAAATGCACTCAAAGGACACCTCACTATGCAAGATTAGGGTGTTAGGATAGTTGCCAACATTAGCCTTTTTTATAGCAGTTTGTTTTTCCACTCTGTACAGGTGTAATATTTTCAGTTTAAGGTGGTAGAATCCTATGTTAGAGTATCAAGCTCGCATTGTATGATATCATTCCTTATTTAGGCTATAAATGCAACATTAGAAGACATTGATGGGTTGGAATGGTGGATGTAAAATACCTTTTTGGTGATTTTAATGAAACAAAGCCTACTCTGGTTTTGATGTATCAGACTTGATGAAATCTTGTTTAATGCAATTTAGTTCTCTTTTTTCCATCTTATTTCTCTCACTCTAAAATTTTCAGATCTAAACATTTCTTCTTAGTGATCCAACAATAAAACCCTAGTTGTTATCATTGAACAATTTTACACTGAAAATTATTGTCTGAAATTATATCTAGTGAAAACACAAAGGATCATAGATGAATCATCAACACATATGAGACATAATGTTTCTATTATTTAACCTTATCAAATTCATAAATATGGAGGGAAAAAACAACCCTCCCATCTAATATAAATATCACCAAAGATGAGGACAAAACCCGTCCTCTCAGCCAATATAATTTCACCAAAATTTGAGGACAAACTTGTCCAATAATCATACAAATCAGAAAAAAAACAAACCTCAAGAAATATATTTTGTCCACAAATTTGTTGCTGACCACCTGTACGACCTGCTAATGTCACTTGGCATCCTGTACAGACCTGCTCCTACCCAGAAAAACCAGTATATGATTCACCTTATTGTCAACCTGTGTACAGACGTGATTTTATCCATTGCAACCTACATATACATGACTGTTCCCTTTGCGACCTACGTACATACACGATTCACCTTCCTGCAACTCGCGTACAAGTACAAAAAACCCTTGTACAAAAACTTCCATACAATTTTATCCCTGTGACATCTTTTTCTCTAGGCCAGATTTGCCACCATGCAAAATTTCCCTTTGTTGAAAACGCAAAGCCACCTAGCACAAGTGCAGACTCACTTATGTTAACTCCATTCTTCCACAATTATCAAATGTCACAATGACCTCTCTCCTTTATATACAAGTCCAATGAGTGAGTTTAGGAGTCCTTCCTAAAATCAACAATTAATTAGAATGTTTTATTCTCCATTTGTGGGTGTGGAACCCCATCATAAGCCCATAAAGACCATCAACTTGCCCATGAGGCCCTAGCCTCATCCCAAGGCCAATTGCACTTAAATGAAAGGCTAAACTGGTGCCAATAAAGATTCCCACATGCCTGACACCTTGGTCTCTTGTGGGAATACCTCCCAAAGTTACAAAATCAACAAACATTAAGTTCAAGGGTGATTTTAAATAAAGTGTCCAACTAATATATATATATATATATATATATATATATATATATATATATTGGCAATTGAAACATTATTTATTTGATATTATTGGAACACTTTTCCCTTGGTAAAATTGAAGAATAGTTATCTTTGATCATTGTAGCATTATACCAAAACTTGCTAGTATAAATTGGGATATAGCTACATGTGAATTGATGCTGAAAATGTAGACATTGAGAAGAGAGTGAGTGTTTATTTTATGTATAAATTCTAGAGTGGTTTATCTTTGTACCTTTGTGTTGGAGTGTAGTGAAAGATGTTGGAATAAACCTTATGCAAAGAAGTCTTGGTAATTGGGAAACCAGAATTTGGAATAAGAAAATGTTTATATCCCTTGCTTTTTCTTTCAACTAGGAGACCAATGAGGAATGCATTATTGTCCTGTGGTAGTGTTGAAGTGATATGTATGCATATTCCTTAATATTGGAGTGTTAAGAAACTTGTTCATTGAGTAAATAATTGTTTGTGTATCTTTGAGCATTGTATCCCTTTTATTGTTGGAGTGGTGTTGGAAATTGGATACACAACTCAAAGTAGGAGCATATTCTCACTACCTTGTATTCCTGCTAAAAGACCATCAAAGATAGGGGTGAAAATTATCGAATTGGTGGATTGATGTTCATGTTTTCACATTTCCCAAAGCATGTTTGAATGACAATGTATAGACTTGTGTTTTGTAGAGTAGAAACACTTGAGGCACATTTGGACAAGTAGACTAGTGTAGCACTCTTGGGATATAGTCATTTTTGCCTAGAACATTGATTGGATACATTGAGAACATGCCTTCCAACCATTCAAAGTTAGATATCCTTGTATAGGGCAGAGGAACAAGGACCTAGTGGATTTTTTGAAGACAAATCTCTCTGTACAAGACTAGGAGAGAGACCATAATTTTTTTCCTTGAATGATCCATGTTAGTGAAGCAGGTGGGCTATAAGTCCATCATTTATGGATCAATTGTTCTACAAGAGGTCAATGGTAAGTTCCTTGTTCCTTTGAAAGAACAAGACTATCTATACAATGATTGTATCATTAATTATTATAGGTTTTTTGGGATATGTGTTCTTCCATGTATGCATTTGAGGGTGGCGCCTCTATCATAATTCCTCCCCTTTGACCATGACCACTCATTCATTCTCATTGTTTAGGAAAAACATGGTATCCCTAAACGACGTGTTTAATATATCCTAGTTGCGTTCGTGGATATGAAGAGTCAACAATGAAATGTCAAGATCACTAACCTTAGCTTATGGTATAATTAACATTGGAGTTGGCTATATTGCTATAGTTTTTTGGTTTGAATTGTGCTGAAAATTTGTAGAATGGGACCTATTATCACATGGAATTGTAGGTTTAAAGAATCATGACAAAAAATATATTATTGTTTTCAAATCTTGTATTTTAAACAAATTTTCAGGGATTATGTCATAAAGTTTCTAACAAATTCCTCCAAGTGTGCAAATTTTGTTTAAGCCCGGCGTTGCGAACTGGCTGAAGGAGAGTGTTGGAGGTTGAATAGTTTGTAGACACGTGTGTTAAAATCCCCAATTATCTGCATCAAGCTCAAGTCTACTGGATACTTCATAAGGGTTATCATGCTCTTTGAAGGTTGAAAAGAGGTCCTTTTACTGATATATTTGTTGGCGTTGCGAATTGTGCTACGAACCCTCTATTCTAGGACTGGACTATAGCTGAGTTTTAACTGACACACCATATTATGAGGCTTCTATAGGATTACTTAAACTTTGGCAAAAAAAATTGAGTATTTTTGGCTCAAACTGAACAAATTGGATAGGTACAGGACATTTCGTAGCGCCTGGCATTGCGAACTTATCTACACAGTTACAAGTTGCAACTTCGCTGCGAAATCCGTTGTGAACTGGTCTACATAGTCAAAAGCTGCAAACTTCGCTGTGAAATCTACTGCGAACTAGTCTACACAGTCAGACGTTGTGAAATTTGTTGCAAACTAGATGATACAGTCAACGCTACAAGATTCGCTACAAAGTCCTATTTTGATGGGTTCAAGAGGATAAATGGTCACCAAATGGCTAGTGGAGCATGGAACAACTATTTGGAGGTCATTTAAATTTGGAGGATTCTTGGAAACAAACGAAATGCACTCAAAGGACACCTCGCTATGCAAGATTAGGGTGTTAGGATAGTTGCCAACATTAGCCTTTTTTATAGTAGTTTGTGTTTTCCACTATGTCCATGTGTAATATTTTCAGTATAAGGTTATAGAATCCTATGTTAGAGGATCAAGATCGCATTGTATGCTATCATTCCTTGTTTAGGCTATAAATGAAACATTAGAAGAGATTGATGGGTTGGAATGGTGGATGTAAAATACCTTTTTGGTGATTTTAATGAAACATAGCCTACTCTAGTTTTGATGTATCAGGCTTGATGAAGTCTTGTTTAATGGAAGTTAGTTCTCTTTTTGCCATCTTATTTTTCTCACTCTGAAATTGTATTGTCTTTGAAGGATTCAAATGATATTTTGTAGCTGTATGACAATGGATGTTTGATTGTGATACTGTTATATATTTCTTAGAGTTTTTGTTTCTTGGATTTAAGAAGTTCTTGTATATGAAGCATTTCTCTCATTTGTCTACTGGCATAGCTTGAAGCTAGTGGTAGATTCACTTCGTTTTCTTATTAAGTCTTCCTCCTATTCACACTAATCCTCAAAACCCTGACCTAAGCTAAACAAGACCTCTTTTGTTGATGCACTTGATCCATAATTTCCTGTGTTTTGACATTATTGAACTGATGTTTTGTCCATTTGACACCACATTTTAAGACTTATCTCATAAACCTATTGATGGTTATTGAGCTTGCACTTTAGTAGTCAAAGTGTAACTTTCATTGCTAAAATTCTTGGTGCCGCTGCCAGGGAGAAAAGTGTGAAGTGATCTTCCCTGGGAGAATGACATAGATCCAACTGTTGATGGTAGACAAAAGAGGGACACGAAATTTGACTGTAATCATCTACCCGACGACTCCATGAAGGACAAATCCAATAGTGACTCCACAATATTAAAATGTCAAAGGTGTTTATGTTTGTTTTGGCTTAGAGGTTTTCACCTCTTAACTTTTTTGCAGTTCCTAGTTTCCCACATCCAGTACCTCATATGTCAGAATGGGGAGATTTTCCGCCTATCTTTAGAGAGAGAAAGGATGATAATCCTGCAGATAACCTCATCAAGTTTCATGAGTGCATAGATATACTATATCTACATAATGAGGATGTTCATATGAAAATGTTCATGCATTCATTGGATGGTGATGCACGTCAATGATATTTCTCATTACCTCCTTCCAGCATTTCATCCTTGAAGGATTTTCACACAGCATTCAATGAGCACTGTAAAAGGTATTTTTCATATGAGTTTTTATTTGAAGATTTTTGTGAGAAATATGAATTGCATGATGAGATTGGAGATATAGATAGAGAAGAAATTGTCCCTCACAATATTCATCAGTTTTCTAATGCTCTTCAAGATGATATGTTTTCCCACAAACATGAAATATAAATGAATAATCAAGAGGCTGAAAGTTCTCATTCTACAATTATTTCTGATTGTTATAAATCTGAATATTTGATTGCTCTAGCTATAAAACATGAGGATCAATTGTCTTTTGGTCAAATAACACTTGAAATCAGTAAAGGCAACCCACAACTTTCAGATTTGTAGACAAAAGAAATTTGCAACAATCATGAGGAACTAAATTTGCAGAGACCAATTATTTTCAAGCTGGAACAACAAGAAGATTGTAAGTATGATTCAGATTTGAGACAACATTTGACAGTTTTTCTAGATCTTGCTATGGATCAGGATATAGATCATACTAGTGTTCATTTTCCATATCATTTTGAGCACAAAGTAGAGGATGATTGTATAGATAACTACGTAATTAAAGATGATCATAATCAAAATCTTTTAAATCCTGTTATACAATCATCATATGATAATTTTTGTGAAGAGGAAACTGTCATTTGTGATGATCAAGAGTTTCTCTTGAAAGATCAAGGAGGTAATCTATTTTACAGCAAAGGGGAATGCATGCATGAACAATCATTTTTTTCGAATCAATATGATTGTGATCTTGGTTTTGAAGATCGAGTGGCAACCTTGCTGGAGTCATATCTTTTAGATTCTCTGAAGTTTTCATATTTTATCATATCATCTACACTTGTGGGTGAGTATGATTTCTTGAAGGAGTCTTTATTTCTGCTGTTATGTTTTTGTTATTATCTTTTAATCAGTGGAAGAAATGGGATTGTTTTAATCGTAAAGTTACTTGAATGGTTGTTGTGGAAATTTGCATTTACCTGAAAAAATTGGAGATCTGGTTAGAGTAGAATAACGTAGGTAATAAGCTCACTTCACGAGCATTAGCTTTCTGCAATTTTCACAATGTGATCAGATTTTCAGTATGAAGTGAGTTTGTAGCAAAGTTATCAGTTAGTTTGCTTGAATAAGTGACAGATTTTGGCAGTTTTCAGAGGTTGGTTGCACAACTGACTCCATAGCCCAATGGAAAAGACACTGAAGCTGCTTGTTCTTGGCATCTCATAGAGAGCATTCCATCCCCTATGGATCCGATGTTATCATATGGAATTTTAGGGTTAAAGAATCATGACATAGAAGATCTTATTGTTTTCAGAGCTTGTATTTTAAACAAATTCTCATGGATTATGTCATAAAGTTTCTAACAACTTCCTCCAAGTGTGCAAATTGTATTTAAGCCAGGCATTGTGAACTGGCTCTGCGAACTGGCTGAAGGAGAGTGTTGGAGGTTGAATAGTTTGCAGAAACGTGTGTTAAAATCCCTAATTATCTGCATCAATATCAAGTCTACTGGATACTTCATAAGGGTTATCATGCTATTTGAAGGTTGAAAGGAGGTCCTTTTATTGATATATTTGTTGGCGCTGTGAATTGTGTTACGAACCCTCTGTTCTAGGACTGGCCTATAGCTAAGTTTTAAATCACACACCATATTATGAGGCTTCTACAAGCTTACTTAAACTTTGGCAAAAGTTTTTGAGTATTTTTGGCTCAAACTGAACAAATTGGACAGCTACAAGACATTTCACAGTGCCTGGCGCTACGAACTGGTCTACAGAGTTAGAAGCTGCAACTTCGTTGCGAAATCGACTGTGAACTAGTCCACACAGTCGAAAGTTGCAAACTTCCCTGCAAAATCTGCTGCGAATTGGTCTACACAGTCAGGCGCTGCAAGATTCACTGCGAAATCCACTACAAACTGGCTCATACAGTCAACGGTACAGGATTCGCTGCAAACTCCTATTTTGATGGGTTCAAGAGGAGAAATGGTCACCAGATGGCTAGTGGAGCATGGAACAACTGTTTGGAGGTCAGTTAAAGCTGGAGGATACTTGGCAACAAAGGAAATGCACTCAAAATACACCTCACTATGCAAGATTAGGRTGTTAGGATAGTTGCCAACGTTAGCCTTTTTAATAGCAGTTTGTTTTTTCCACTCTTTATAGGTGTAATATTTCCAGTTTAAGGTGGTAGAATCCTATGTTAGAGTATCAAGCTCACATTGTATGCTATCATTCCTTATTTAGGCTATAAATTCAACATTAGAAGACATTGATGGGTTGGAATGGTGGATGTAAAATACCTTTTTGGTGATTTTAATGAAACAGAGCCTACTCTGGTTTTGATGTATCAGACTTGATGAAATCTCGTTTAATACAAGTTAGTTCTCTTTTTTCCATCTTGTTTCTCTCACTATGAAATTTTATTGTCTTTGAAGGATTCACATGATATTTAGTAGCTGTATGACAATGGATGTTTGATTGTGATACTGTTATATCTTTCTCAGAGTTTTTTTTTTCTTGGATTTAAGTTGTTCTTGTTTCTGAAGAACTTTTCTCCTTTGTCTACTGGAATAGTTTGAAGCTAGTGGTAGATTCACTTTGTTTTCTTAGTAAGTCTTCCTCCTATTCACACTAATCCTCAAAACCACGACCTAAGCTAAACAAGACCTCTTTTGTTGATGCACTTAATCCAGAATTTCCTGTGTTTTGACATTGTTGAATTGATATTTTATCCATTTGACACCACATTTTAAGAATTATCTCATAAACCTATTGATGGGTACTGATCTTGCACTTTATAAGTCAAAGTGTAACTTTCAATGCTAACATGAACTAAATGCTAAAAACACATGTTTCCTCCTTGGAGGTCATAGGTATGAATCTAGAGGTGGGTAGGGTATGTGCACCTCAGTCGACTAAGAAATCAAGTCACTATGTGAAGGGGTGTAGAAATTTCCTTCTTTATGACTTTTATTATACATTTAAAATTCCATCTCACAAGGAGGTCTTATGGATCTAGTCCTTGTGAACGTCATCATAAGGGATGGTTTGAAATATTAATTTACAATAGCAAACTATAGGCAATATTTCATCTCACTTCCACCCAACACACTAGGAAGTATAAGGGAAAATATACCAAACAAAGGCCAAGGAGTTCCATTGCTTAAGGCACACTTTTCCAACCATAAACTAGATATGAAATCACTTTAATTACAATATATTTATAGTTGTAAATATTCTCTATGATATTCAAAATATATGTTCAATCACTTAACACGTTCAACCCTATGTTGTGTAGAATCAACATGAACAATAAGTGCTGGAAATTACTCAATTAAGAAGACCATGCAAGATGAAAATCAAATATGAAATTACACAATTTTGGACAACAAAAGACTATATATATATATGTGTGTGTGTGTGTGGTAGAGATGAAGTACGTGTACATATTCACAACATATCACAAGATGGTACTATTCTTCAAGCTCTTGAAAATCCTAGCTAGGGAAAATCCAAGAAAACTCTATCCACCACCAGTGATCTCCAACAAGCAAGAATCAACACAAGCACATCCACCTTGGCTTCAACACTTATCTCCCACAAGTGTCCAATACATCTCTTTCTCTCCTCCTCAATCAATATCCTCTAGGGTAAACCCTATCTTCTTTTCCTCAGAGTGAAATATTAACACTAGAAAAACCGTCAACTTCTCCAAGAGGCCCAAAGAATTGAGAATCGTGGCTGTTGGCAACACATTTGATTCATCAGAGTGATTAGGTGCAATGACAACCATTGGATCTATGATGATATGTATCAAGGAAATAAATGGACGTCAGGGTGACGTGTTGTGACAACTGGGTGGTCAAAGTGACAAGGATGCCCACATGACAACTAGAGTGATCTGTGGTGAACATATGTCGACAACGATCAGGGACTCTGTATACCAAAAAGAGTCATCAATACCTTGGGAGTTTTTGGTCGGAGAAGATCCTAACTCTCGGTTGTAAAGGATTAGATCTATTGGAGTGAAGTGGACGACGATGACGAAGAAGACTCTAAGAGCCAATGAGAACCATTTATTGAAGAGCAGGAATGAAACGACAGTCGTAGATCTCTCATGAGTCGAGTTAGGCATGGAGACCTTCAGGACATCATCTCAGTCATTGAAGTCATAGATATTCTATGGGTCCCACTTGATCAGTTAAAGAGAAAATGAAGAGACGAGAGTTAGTTGTCGTGCAAGTTGAAGGAGTGATTGATCAGTGCCATTGATTTCAAACTGCGAGGACCATAGGATTAGTCAAAATAAATCATCAGAGAAGAGTTGTTGAAAATGAATTTTATACACATTTTATTGTTGTGTCGACGATGATGATTGTTGACCTGATGGCAAGGAGAGAACAAATCAATGATCATGATTTAATTGAGATCTAGATATGATGGTTGTTGTGCGTCGAGGTGGTGTTAAGTGTTTCAGTACCCCGATGGTCTCGATGAAAGTGATCACAGTTTAACAGTGAAAATTCAATGAAGATCCAAATCAAACAGTAGTTTAATGCTGAGAAGTAGAAAACATATCTTGTGAGAAGGAAGGTTCCTAAGCTAGTTCCAAAGGATTTTTTTGAAACCCAATTTTGAGGAAGAATTAAAGGGAGTTAGGGCTAACCCCATGGATTTATTTTTGTGGAAAATTCGATGAAAGTAGAGAATGCATAAATAAAATGCCCAAATCATATTTGAGATAGTGAGTGTAAATTTGAAGGGAAGTGGAGCATTGTGATTCTGAGGCTCTCAAGTGTGAGAGAAAGTATGTGAATAAGTGGAAGAATGCAGACATGGTGATATAGTGAGGAATTCTGAGTTTGCAGATACAAACCGTGGAAGAAAATATTTGATGATCTAATGTCTAAGGATTTCCATGGAAGATAAGATAATGTAATCATCTAAGGGTGGTTGGGAGGTGCAATGAATTTCTGGATCTATGCAGAATGAAAGCATTGTGTCAACAAAGACAAAGAAATAGATTTGTACTGGTGAAATCTTGAAGAAAATATATAATCTGGTGTTGTTGACAACTTAAGGAGACTGAGTTAGTATCTACAGGTAGTGTTTAGTTGGAGCTCAACAAAGGAGATTGGTGTCTCCTACAGGCTGGTGCTTGCAAACACTACTGTTGAGTTGGTGCTCAACCAAGGGAATTGGTGTCTCCTATAGGTTGGTGCTTGCAAACATTGTTTCTAAGTTGGGGGTCAGCCGAAGGGATTGGTGTCTCTTGTAGGTTGGTGCCTACAAACACTATTGTTGAGTTGGTGCTCAGCCAAGGGGATTGGTGTCTCTTGCAGGTTGGTCCCTACAAACATTGTTCTTGAGTTGGTGCTCAACCAAGGGGATTCATGTCTCTTGCAGGTTGGTGCCTGCAAACACTATTTTTGATTTGGTGCCCGATCAAGGAGATTGGTGTCTCCTACTGGTTGGTTCCTGCAAGTATTGTAACCTGAGGTTGGTGCCTACAAGATATTATAAAAAAAAATTTGTGGTTTTCTCCCATTTGGGTTTCCATGTTAAATATCTGTGTAATATTCCTTTGTGTTGATTTATGTTGATATGGTTAAATCTTTTCATTTCTTATCATTGATTATTTAATGACTAGTTAAAGTGGTAAAGATAAAACATGGTAAAAATATGTATAATGTTGATTCACCCCCCCCCCACCTCTTAGTATTCGTGTGTATTCCAACAATTGGTATCAGAGTGGGTTCCTTCAGGAACAATCTAACCACTGGAATATGAATCCTTGTAGCACACATGGAATGGATGCCAGTTCATTCACTCGATGGAACAAACTATGGAATATGGAATATAAGAATGAAGACATATCTGCAGGAACTAGGATATTATGTCTTGAAATCAATTGTCACTAGTTACATTCCCTCAAAAACTCCACCAATAAATGCAGTTGGAAAGAGGCATGTGAAAACAATACAATGACCATAAATTCCATCTTAAGTGGATTAGTGGATTCTGAAAAATCCAAAGTGGGACAATGCATATCAACCAAAGAGCTTTGGGACAAGGTACAATATTTTTACGTAAATCAAGAAGCCTTAGACATGTTAAAATGGACAAAGGAAGAATAAAAAAAAGCAAGTGATGACTCAGATAATGAATCAGATGTTAAGGAATCCACTACATCCAGGAAGATCAAAAGAGGATAAGGGAAATACAAAGGTATGGATCTGTTTAAATGCTTTATTTGTGGAAAACATGACACATTGCTATTGAATGTTGTTATGCAAAAAATAGAAAAAGAAAAATGGAGAACCTATACTCAATGAGGACAATATCTCTTATGATGATAATGACAATGAAACAAAAGAGACTCCCTTCAAAACCCTAGAAACACAGACTAATAAGAACACAGATTCAATAGAAAAAGATAATCATGAGATTGGGGTTGAAGTATATCTTGAAACATAACTCATTTGTTCCTTAGAAGAAATAGATGGACCCAAAGAAAAGATTAGAAAGTTGAAAAATGATTTCCAGAAATATGAAGATGAGATAGCTAAACATAAAGAAGAACCCATTTGTGATCAAGAAGAAATCACAAGGCTCGGAGAAGAGAATATGCTACTGAAGGAGCAACTGTTGCAAAGCCTTGAAGAGAAAGAAAAAATAATTAAAGTCCAAATTGAAGATTAAAAAGTAATACATGAACAGATAGAAAGACAACTAAAATAAACCGATCAATCCAGTGAGAGACTTGAAGAACAAAATTCCTCTATGAGAAAAGAATTAGAAGAGGCAAAAATGTCAGAAGTATTGATGTTTCTGGTAGTTGCGGGAGATATTCACCTCTGAGATAACCTTTCTTATAGATGAAGTTTCCAAGACGTTAAAGGAAAACTATTGGAAGTCAAAGAAGATCCCATAAGAGAAGTCAGCCTCACAAAAAATAATAAAGAAGAATTATATTGCTCCAGAAGTAAAGTCGGATCTAGAAAAAGATAAACATAAAATATTTTTCCAAAAATTCAGGTTGGCCTTGCTAGAAAAGTCACTGGATAGATTAGTATAAATAAGAGTGACACCTTCCTCATTTGGAACACTCTCTCACTCATCTATAACATAATTTTGGTGGAGAGAGTTGCAACTACAACTGTAGCTATAGAAGGAAGAAGGACACGTATGGAGGGTCTATCTCTCTTGGTCTTGGTGATGTGTTGGTGGAGGCTAGCCAATCTAGATATTTGGATAGAGTGAGATGCACCTACATAGTTGGTTATCTCTTGGTGGTGTACTAGTAGAGGCTAAACACCCTAGCACTTTGGCTAGGGTATTCTGCATCTATGTTGTTGGATTATTTCTTGTTGGTTTGCTCTAGTGGATAGAGATTTTTATTGGTTATTTTGCCTTGGCAAGGATATTCTCTATAAGAAGGTTGCTGGGTTTTCTCCCCTCGTGTAGAATGGTTTCCCAGGATGTATATGCTATGCTCAGGGGTGGCACGAGTAGGTGCCTATGGTTGGGTAGCGATGGTGCAACATTGCCTATGGAGAAACAAGTATGAAAAAAAAGTTTAAATTGCTATGGTAAATCTAATGTTAACGTAATTAATGAAAATTCAACATGGAATCAGAGATCGGTTTCCTTCAAAAAATTCTAATCACTGGAAGGAATATTGTGAGATTTACCTTGCTACTGCACAATTTTATTTTGTCAAGCTAGTTGGAGCACCTTGAAGTTTTAGGGTTTTTCGCTGCTTACCATTGTTGCCAGATGGTTCTACAATTTCTGAGGTATGTACTTGTATATGGTAAATTGTATCATTATATTGAGGGTGTTTTGCAGGAGAAGGGAATTTTGTCCAAGAAACAAATCATAGATCTAGAGGGATCTCAGATCCAGTGCATTCAGAGGAACAACACACCCTCCATGTTTTATTGTTTTGATATGCCTCTAGTTATTATGGCACCATTGTGATCTTATGTTTTTGATATATTGGAGTTATGATCATTATACTAACCACTTAATAGTAGAGATGCATTTTTTTTTATCTCCCCTCTAGGATATATTCTTGTTTTGTTGTCTGTTCTGGGYAGGTTATATTGTTAAATTCCATRGAGGTTTCCATGGAAATGTTGTTGTTCTTGTTGTTATTGTTTTGGGAAGGTTACCTCAGAGGCATGTCACTAGTTATATCTCTAAGAGGGAGCCATAATGATGGCTGYAGAAGGAACCTTATTAGATGGTCTCTAGTTTGAGACATGAAGCAGTCAGACCAGATAAGGAGTTTGTACAAATTGAYAGGGTGCATGATTCTATTAGTCTGAGTGAGTCATGGCATAGGAGACTTGCTCATTTTCATTATAGATCTCTTCCTTCTCTGGGGAAGATGGTGACGAGTCTACCAAAGCTTTGTATTGAGCATGATGGCATCTATAGAGGTTGTGCTCTTGGAATGAATGCCAAGGGATATTTTTCGAGTAGTGAGGATCTAACACGTATCCACAGATGAGAAAACAACTAACATTTGCACTAAGCCTCTGTCTGGGACAAGCTTGACAATACTGCAAATGTTTCCCTGGGGGAGTGTTGATAATTGCAACATCGTGTTGATATTCCAGGTTTGATTAGATGGACTTGATCATGTGGGAATAAGCCCAGATGTAATCTTTGATGGACTGAAGTTTCAAGTTGCTACTAGATCTCCGGGAGGATATCGGGTAGACATTCCAAGATTGGTCAAAAGGACTTGACCATGTGGGAATGATACCAGGGTAGTCTTCGATGAACTGAAGGCTTGGGACCCTGGTATAGTCTTCAATGGACAGAATACTCGAAGCCTGACGTAGATTTCGATGGAATGAAGCTATGTAGTTCTCGATGGACTAAGGACTCCTCCAATGTGTTTGAATTGTATCAAGCATAAAACTCATGGTGAGGTGAGTGGCCTCGAGAAGCATCAGGCCGAACCTTCTCCCAGTATTAGGATGCACACCAGGGGAGATAGGGAACATCTACATCTGGATTATATGTGCCCTGATGTAGTCTTCGACGGATTGAAGACTCAAGGTCCTTGAGGTGAAATTCTACGTGTCCGATAGCATCGAGCTAAATGCATTCATAGAGTGATCATGTGAGAATGTGGACATTCCAGGATCAACTATGAGGTGAATGTGGTTCCGATGTGGTCATAATTCTTGTCTTCGGGAAAGAATGACCCCAGGTGCTAGACACATGGTTGTGGAGATGAATCATCAATATAGCTAATGAGGCTCATGGATAAACGTTTCCATGGAAGAATAATACCAAGAACAATACAAGATATTCTTGGAGAATGCCTTCCTCATTGAGAGGGAGTATTGATTGTTTCAACTTCGTGAGACATTATTCTATGACCGATACTCCTCGATGGACTGATAAGTTGTATTGGGTTGGTGCCCAATGTCCCTTGGGAGTATACCATGTGGACACATCCCTTGATAGTAGGCCAAGTGGAMACTTCATGGGCGAGTAGGTCCTTGACGACACACTACGGGTGAGTAGGTCCTAGCGTATTCTAGTGGTCATGAGGCCCTAGAAAAGGTCCACATGTTATAACCCTAAATTGCACCACACATGCTTATTTGGCATCGGGCCAACTCATGTCCCTTCCTTKCCAAAACTATGCTGAATAAACTCTTGAAAATCCTCTTGGGTCAAGGCCCACGTGCCCTAACCCATTACTGCATGCGTGTGCACGCTGGCAGTCCCACTATAGCCCGCGTGTACCTAACAAAGCACAAAAATAGGAAAGTTGTCGATGGGACAAAAAGCTATGGGTCAGTTAACTGAAACTCCTAGCCATGCATGGACGAGGGTTCCTCCAAAACCCTAGCTCCTTCTAGCCTATAAAAGAAGGGGTAGGGGAACCATTTGGAAGAGGAAGAATATAGCGAATAAAATCTGCCCATTTTTCGAATCCATTGTCCCAACCCTTTAGCCTTTCCTCAAGCCAAAGGAGAATTAATGAAAAACAGTTGGAGGATAGAAGAGGAGGAGCCCAGGATTAGGATCAAGGAGCGGTGGCCGGTCTCGACTTTGATTGTAAGTTGATTCATTTTGAAAATAATAAAAGAATACTTTTCCCGCCCCAATGCATGAGTTATCTATGATTTGTTTAATTTGTGCTTAATTTCTAACCCTCAAGTAGAAAATTAGCGTGCATGCATTTTTGTTTGTTTTGATTGCACGTTATCATTGGAAGGAGCAGCGCCAACAAGAGGACAAAAGCGCAACGGAGGATCTACACCAAACATCAGTAACAAGGTTGGTAGTTCATTTCCATGTATGTATTGTGAAAGAGGGGTTTAAGTTTTGGGTGGTAGGTTAAAAAGTAATTTATTTACGGTCAAAATATGCATGCAAGTCTAACCCTAGTTTGCTAGTCTGTAGGGTATTTTTCCCAACAATAGAGTTGGCGACCGTACTGGGGAAATACTCTTTAGGGTTTTTGGATTTAGTAGAGTTTGTGGGTAGTTTAAAAGATTAGATTTTCTGTCTTTCTTTGTCTGTCTAATTTCTGTTAGGTCTGAGCTAGCAGGGAGCCTGATTCTTTATACCAGTTTTTCCTTGACTGTTGCTTGATGGTAATTATCGGGACACACAGAGGTACACGCGGCCTGCAGAAGGCCTGCACGCATGTACCCACGCCCTAATCTCTTACAGCCCGCATGTGAACGCTAGCTGTAGAGGTTTCAGTAGCGTGTAGGAGCCCAGAGAACTTGAGAGGTAGTCCTCCTCTTCCTTGTCAGAATTATACATTCTCAGGGGGTTTTCTGGATCCTGTCTGAGTCTTGCTGGTTCACAGTCCTGTCTCAGTTTGTCTTTTTGTGTTTTGTTATTCCTTGCAAATATTTTTTCTTTTCTGTTAGAAGAAGCATCCAAGCCTTCAAGAGACCCTGGTTATCAATACCAGAGGCCTCTTCCTGGTCTGGGCTGCCTGTTTTTATTTTTGTCTTAGAGGTTATACATACACGCGGCCTGTACAAGGTCAGACCGTGTGTACACGCGCCCTGTTTCATCTCAGCACGCGTTCGCATGCGTGTTGTTTCAGTGACAGTAGCGTGCTTGACAGGCTTCTTTTCAATCAGGGTGGGGCAGTCATCCCCTCCTTTGGTGAGAAGTGTTTCTCTCAGGTGTTYGAGTCTAGGGTTGAACAGTCAGTAGGTTAGGGCCTCTTACCCTTATCCTGTTTTTTCTTAGTTGATAGTTGATAGAAAAGATAAAAAGAAAAAAWTTGTTTTATGGTTTTTAGACAAGCGTAAGAGTCTTTGCTTTCTTGATTTCCATTGTGTATCTTTGCTCTGATCATTTGCGATCTGCACTTTAAGATAGAATTTTGTTTTTTCTTGGTTTTAGGCTTGTCGGTATTTTCCCTTTGTTGCTTGATTAGCACGTAAATAAAAAAAAAAAGAAAAAAAAATCTTTTCATTTTCTTCTTTGTTTGAAGATTGTGTTTCTGCATCAATAGCTAGGAAGAAGTCTTTTTGTTCATAAGTTTTTGCAGTTCATTTAGAGCATAAGTAGCTCGTATTCGAGCGAAATTCCTTTATGTTTGCTGCATGAAATCTTAGAAAAATTAAAAAGAAAAAGAAATCTTTCTTTGTGAAAAGTTGTTGATTTTTTCATTTAGTAAAAGTCTTTTGTTTCCAGCTTTTTTCATTCGTTTTTTCTTTAGTCTTTACACATCATCAGTTTCACCTTCATATCCCGTGACGTAAAAAACCCCCATAAAAACAACGCTAATTTAAAATCTATTAGACTTTTTGTTTGTGGGGTTCACAAAATAGTTCAGGACTAGGGCCTTGGATTAGGTTAGAGAGGAAACTCTCCAAGGCCATTCAAAACCAAACATTGGAGTCTGTGATAGGGAGTGTAGAAGTCCACTTTCTTGGAAGTTATCCGGGACCCCCCTCTAACACAAGGGATAAACACGAGGTCGCGTGTGGAAAGGTAGCGGAGATAACCCCTCCAAAGGCGGACCAAGCGTAGTGGAGAACACATATCGAGGGCTTGTTTTGGGATTTCGTCGTTTGCATTTGCCACGGGGCTTCGTGGGTCTCGAATCCATTCGAGGTCCTCAGTTGTCTTCCGGACCATTTTCTCTCGATACCCTTGACAGGTTTCGGGCTTGATACCTTGCTCATTGTGGTCTACCCGACTTTCGACTGTACCCGCCTGGTGACTGTTCGCGTGCTGGCAAACTAGTTGTCAATCTTTTTAGGGACATACACAGGTGACTGTGGGGGTATACCGTGGTACCTAGGATAGACATCGGGCCATGCTTTGTAGAGTATACCTGGAGGGTGCTTCCATTTTCGAGTTGCACTTGCACCGGTAAGTTTCTCTAGTGTTGGTTGTTGTAACTGTTCTTCCAACTAGTTTAGTGTTTGCTTGTCTTATCTCTTAGGAGCTTATTTTTTTAGTGTGTGTTACTGTTTGAATGTGTAGAATACCTTAGCATGTCTTGGATCTTCTCACACAGTGGAGGACCCTGAGCTCCGCCGGTCACGAAGGCTTTTGAGCCTGCCGCCGGTTATAATGGAGCCACCCCCGCCACCATTGAGGAAGATAGACCAACAAGGGTCTTTCGAAGAAACCAGGTTACAAACCATTGTGCTCGAACAACTCTCAGAGGAATCAACCACCAATCTTGGCTCGGTTGAAACCCCAACCATTGATACTTGGCCATCGATCATTGTACCAATCCAATTTTACGAACGCCTGTCAGTGCCTCACACAGCTATGGAAACAAATGTTGTTACTTCCTCTGGGAATTCTTCCATTCCCACCACCGTTGCTACCACAGGAGAATCATCTCCTAACTTACCGTCGTCGGTCCGAGCCACCATGGTCTCGGCCACAACTATGTCACACAGTGGATTGAACCCTTCTATGGCGGCGGCCATAACTCCTTTCACACCTAGTGCGATAGGCCCTCTGTTCTCCTACGGTATGCCTAGTTCGGGTACAAGTCCTGCACTCACTTACTCCACTTTACAGACTTTGGGTCTGGGGGCAGGGAGCTCTAACTCTCTTCTACAAGGTCAACTTGGGGGCACTCCTGTCCCTTTTAACGCTTTTCCTTACGCCGAAGGTCATATCCCTCCTTCGTCCCCTTCGCTTGGTGGTCCGCATCAGGAGTCCGCTGGGTTGCCTACACACACTAGTTTATTTGGAGACGGGAGTCAAGGAACACCTGTGCATAGTATGCCGGTAGGTTCGTCACCGTTTGTTTGGAATGGGACGTTTGGTACCAACACTTTCACATCCACTGCTTTCCCATCTGGGGGTACTCCCATTTTTGGACAGTCTACTCTGGCACAGGGTACTATTCCTACACTGGGGGCACATATAGCAGGACCTTGGAACTCAGGACAAGGATCCGTTCCCTCCTCTGGAATGTCGTTCTGGGGTAATTCTTTCCACAGTCAATGGAACCCTGGATAGACTTCTATGCCTCTCCCATCAGGACCGGCATGGGGTAATCCTTCCCAAAGTCCTTCAAACACGATGCATGCCCAACATATGATGTCCTTTATGGGGAATCAACCAATGATGTCTCCACAGATGAAAAATCCTTACGCTGGTCAGGGCCATGGTTTCTACTAGAACCCGGGCCAGCAGGCAAACTTTTCCTGGCAACCTGGTGCCAGTCAAACTCTAGGACCCTTTTTCCCAGGCTATCAGCAGCAACCCAAACTACCATTCCTGGCGACGTTACACTTGCCCAATTTGACAAGGTTGTTAAATGATCCTATTTGTCACGATCCACGTTGGCCTCCTTTGCCAACGAAGTTGCCTTCAGACATTCCAAAGTTCGAGGCCAAGCCTAAAAAAGATCCAGGTGATCACATGACTACCTTCCATATTTGGTGTTCATCTAACTCATTAAAAGATGACTCCGTACAGTTGTGATTGTTTCAACGCACTCTTATCGGGAGTGCCGTGAAATGGTACATTGAGCTCGATCGCTCAAGATAATCTTCCTTTGGTGAACTGGAGATGGCCTTCCTTAACCATTTCCAGTTACCTAGAAGATACGACGCTGGCACAGAGTTGCTCGCCAATTTCAAACAGACAACAGCGGACCATATCTCTGATCATATCCGAGAGTGGAGATGCCGGAAGAGTCTAATTAAAGTACCAGTCCCACCAGCATTCTTGCTTGAGTGGTTCCTTAAATCTCTGGTCCCACAATTATCCAAAGACGTCGCAACTTCTGGGGTTTTCTCCGAAGAAGATGCCATCATGAGGGCTCAATAGTTTGAGCTTATCTATTCTCAGTCTGGTTTATTATACAACATCCTGCCAGATGCACCACGATCGATACTGGATAAAACTAGACAGAGAGCTGGACCACATGCCGATGGTATTGTTGGTTCAACACAAACCAAGCCCGCTGAGCAATTGACAAAGCAATTGCAACAGTTATCTATACAACACTCAACGGCCAGCTAGACTACTGCTTTGGATTCTCCTCCTACCCAAACGTTGGAAGTACACTCTGTGCAGTTGACTAACCTAAATGCCACCCAACAGCCTGAAGGGAAGAAAAAACAATGAAAGAAGGGTAAGGGGGAGAAGAAACCCACTGATAATGCTGGCGAGGGCACCACGGAAAAGCAGAAGGCAAGGTATCCATGCAACTTATGTGCAGAAGACCACCCGACCCATCTTTGTCCTCGACTTGCAGAGGCCCAAAAGTTTGTCACACAGCAACATCAAGCCGTGTTGACTAATCCCTTTCAACATGGGCAAAATTTAACTCAAGCCTCTACAAGTACAGAAGGGGGCAGCCAAGAAACCTGCCCTCCTCCCAATAATTCCTCATCCACGAACGTATATATGGTTAGGGGTGATGCTTTCATAACAACTAGAGTGCACGACTATAGTAAACCAAGTGCCTCTGAGAAGGGTAAAGAAGCTGAGCTCCCATCTCTTCCTCTACAGATCAAGAAGACGTTGGGAGAAAATATGACATGCATTCCAAAGGGTGAATTTAAGAAATCCTCTCACAACCCAAATGCAAGGGCCACCCAGAATTACTCTGTGGTGGAAGATTTATCACAAACCCCTTGTGCGATGTCCGCTTTGGAGGTCCTCCAGAGCTGCCCTGCTCAGAGGAAAGCCTTGTTAACTACTTTAGGATCTACTGAGACTTGTAACTCGGGTACCATCATGTTAGATACAACCAACTTAAAACCTCGTCTTCCTTACCATGTCGCATTTCAGATAGTAGTGGCTCATCCCACAAAAACTTTTACACATAATATCTTCCGCACGGTGGTCGACGAGGGCGCCTCGACATGCGTTATGTCGTTAGCATGTTGGAAGGCCATTGGTCAACCTGCTTTGTCTCCATCACCTACTCTCCTCAGTGCATTTAACGGTCATTCTTTCCGACCACATGGCATCGTTCCTTCTTTCCCTGTGCAGTTAGGAGGGAAGACTGTGTGTGTCGAAGTAGAGGTAGTTGATGCTCCCCTCGACTATAACCTCTTGTTAGGTCGGAGTTGGAATTATGCTATGCAAGCTGTGGTTGCTACAGTTTTCCAAGTCTTGTTGTTTCCACACGAAGGCTGGATAGTGACCATTGATCAATTGTCCTTCTCTCGACCTAACCCAGCTTTGGGGGCATCCATGGTTCCCATGATTGATAATCCTCAACCCGGTGTCGTTAACGTAGGAGTTGGTTTGTGCCCATCCTTGATGGGTACCTTCGATTACCCACCTCCTCATGACGATGTCAAGTTTATATCGAATCACCATAAGGTTGATATTTTTCAAGTTTCGTCGTTCCATACGACTTACTTTGAGGATCCTTGGATTCTTCCTTCCCCATTAGCCACGATGGATGAGACAGGGCACCCCGGCATGTCCATGCCTTTTTCAGCCGCTGAAGTAGCATACTCTTTAGTCCAACAAGATTTAGCTAACTCTGATCTGACTCCCGCACAAGAGTTATATCCACTTCTAGAGCCTATCTGGGCTCAGGGTTCTCTCACCAACACCGATTTGTTAGACTTAGTCTTGCCTTCTGACGAAGCAATAATCGAAGCAATGACTAGTCCGGAAAAACCTTGGGAAGATATTCATCACAGATCATATTTCCTCCCAGAGTTAAGCCGAATCAAGGTAGGAGAATTCACTCTCACCATGACGGGATATCAACCATGTCCTATTAATCTCTTAGCTACACAGGAAATTTATGTTGAGGGCAATATGGCGACTATTGCTGAAACTATACCTATCAACATCTCCCGAAACCCTGGCATCGTGGAAAATGTCTTCATCGGGGCATATTGCTCCCCCGAAGAGATTCAAATTTATACGGATCTTTTCAAAGAATTCCACGACATTTTTGCCTGGTCGTATGAGGAAAGGCCAGGTATAGATCCGAAAATAGTTGAACATGAAATCACAACGTATCCTAATGCCAAGTCTGTTCGACAAAAACTTCGTCTAGTCAATCCTAAGAAAGCAACAACCATTAAGCTTGAGGTTGAGAAATTTCTCAAGGCAGGTTTTATTTATCCTATTCATTTGACTCAATGGGTGTCAAACCCCGTGCCGGTCAATAAAAAACAAGGCACGATTTGTGTATGTACCGACTTCCATGATTTGAACAAGGCATGTCCAAAAGATAATTTTCCAACCCCATTCATTGACCAGATCATTGATGAATGTGCTGGTTGTGAAGCCTTTTCGTTCATGGATGGTTTTTCGGGATACAATCAAATCCAAATCAAACCTGAAGACCAACACAAAATGACATTCATTTGTCCATGGGGTACATTCGCCTATCGTAAGATGCCTTTTGGCTTCAAAAATGATGGAGCCACTTTCCAGCGGGCCATGTCTTTTTCATTTCACGACCTCAAACATATAGTCGAGGCCTATCTAGATGATTTAGCATCACGCTCTCGTAAGCGAAAGGATCATCCTATGCACCTCAGACTAACCTTCGAACGTTGTCGCTACTTCAGGATTCGCTTGAATCCCAACAAGTGCAGCTTTTACATCACGTCAAGACGTTTGTTAGGTTTCATCGTATCAACAACAGGGATCATGGTGGATCCTCTTAAGGTGGAGGCAATAATCTAGTTTCCCCCCCCACGCACAATCTTACAACTTCAAAGTCTTCAAGGCAAGGCGAACTTCTTACGACGCTTCATCGCCAACTATGCCGAAATCACCAAGGGCTTTATGCGTTTACTGAAGAAAGATGTTCCATTTTTCTGGGACGAAGCTGCTCAACGCTCTTTCGACGCATTAAAACATGTCCTCACAACTGCACCTCTGCTACGACCACCTAATTATAACAAAGATTTCTTATTATATCTGGTTGCCGCAGAGTCAACCATAGGCATGGTTTTAGTTCAGGAAGATAATTCGTTTTCAAAATATGTGATCTATTACCTGAGTCGAGGCCTCGTAGGACCGGAACTTAATTATTCCCATCTCGAAAAACTTGCGTTGGCAACAGTTCATGCTATTCAACGGTTCCGTTACTATGTTTTGTTTCGCAAGACCACCGTCGTTGCTGTCGTGAATCCATTCCAGTACATGTTGACACGACGAGTTATAGGTGGAAAAATCAGTAGATGGATGGTTATCCTCCAATAATTTGACTTAGACTTCATTTCAGCAAAGTCCAAGAAGTCATTAGTCTTCACAGAACTTATTTCGGAGCTTCCGGTTGAGTCAGGTGACGTTGTGCCTAAGGAATCGCCTATCCGGGGGGATATGTTTTTGATTGAATCTTCAGACCCCTGGTACGGAGATATACTGATCTATCTCCAGACTTTGAAGTGCCCCACCTCTGCTTCTCATGACGAGCATCATCGGATACGCCATAAGGCTAAGAATTATCTCATACTCGATGATACGTTGTATCAGAGAGGTGTAGATTGCATCTTGCGTCGATGTCTCACTCATGAGGAGGCC
>JASDQU010103229.1:113710-131724 GCA_032191745.1 Picea mariana | reverse complement strand
TTTTTTCAGACTCTCTAAATATGAAAAACCACCGATCTTACCTTCTCTGGGCTCGTTAACTTACATCGAAGGACGTTACCATTGTGTGTTCCATCAACCGCATTTGCAAACCTTATCCACCAGCCTTGTAACAGTTTTCTTCTGCATCTTAACACCTTTGGCCACCGGAGGATTTTCTCCAAGTATCATTTTACTAGAACATCAGTCTTGTCCTTGTGCCTTGAGCATGTATGTTTTCAATACTCATTCCTCCATTGTAACATAATATTCCTTTATTCTTTTTCCAAAATTATCGAAAAGAACAAAAAAATCAAATATACCCCAAAAGGAGGAAGGGAAAGGTATTTTCTTTATTGGCAGCATAATGAGTCGCCCTTGGATAAAGCACATCTATCCGTTTGTTCATCAGACTATGGGATGTAGTACGACCTTAGGAAGATTTTCTTGCTATATAGAGTTTTGTCCTCCACCGTTTAGTTATTCTTCCAAACATATGGAGAGTTTGTGTTGCCTCTTGCTTCGTAGACTTATGATTAACATATATGATGTCTGAGTCTCATCACTTGTCGTGCTATTATCCAAGGGAAGTTTGTCACTAAGCCTGAGTCGGCCCCTATGCAATATGTCTCTTGTCCGCATACCCGGCCATCCTGAACGTCCAATCAAGTCCTTGTTTGAAATCACTGAAGCCTTCAGTCCGATCATCAAGATTATCAAGTCCATGACCGATGAGCCGTCGAAGACCTTTGGGTAGTGCAGTCGTACACTCATATTACACTCCTACCCGAGTTTTGGAAGATTTTGAAGTTGTTGCTTGAGCTCTGAAGTCTAGCCATCAGGCCGAATCAACTTCTGGAAGATGGATACTCTATATGTATATCTTTCTGATTTCGAGATGTAGATCTGTTGTGTATTATTCGTGGCTACTCTTTATAGTTATTTGACATGGATCTACAGTGTATTTTATTGGTATCCATGGTTCTATTTTATCCCGAGCATGGGTATGCTCACCTCGGTGAGACATTTGTTATTTTGCAGTCGGCACCTCCGGGTTTCTGATCCTTGGGCTCAATTGTTTGGCACATCAGTAAAGATTGGTAATGTATTTCGGCCATCAGATTCTCTTCTGACCTCACACATTAGGGGGCATCTGTTATAACCCTAAATTGCACCACACATGCTTACCTGGCATTAGGCCAACTCATATCCCTTCTTTGCCAAAACTCTGCTGAACAACTCTTTGAAAATCCTCTTGTGTAAAGGCCCACGCACCCTAACCCATTACTGCATGCGTGTACATGCTGGCTGACTCACAACAGCCCGCGTGTACCTACCAAAGCACGAAAAAATGAAAGTTGCCGATAGAAAAAAAAGATATCGGTCAGTTAACTGAAACTCTCGGCCATGCATGGCCGAGGGTTCGTCCAAAACCCTAGCTCCTTCTAGCCTATAAAAGAAGGGGTCGGGGTACCATTTGGAGGAGGAAAAAATATAGCGAAGAAACTCTGCCCATTTACGTATTCTATTGTCCCAACCCTTTAGCCTTTCCTCATGCCAAAGGAGATTTAACGCAAAGCAGTTGAAGGACACAAGAAGAGGAGCCCAGGATCAGGTTCAAGGAGTGGTGGCCGGTCTCAGCTTTTGTAAGTTGATTCACTTTACGTAATAAAAAGAATGCTTTTCCTGTCCCAATTCATGAATTGTCTATGGTTTGATTAATTTATGCTTGATTTCTAATCCTTGAGTACATAAGTAGCATGCATGCATAGTTGTTGTTTGTTTTGAGTGCAGGTCATCTTTGGAAGGAGCAGCACAAACAAGTAGTCAAGCACAACGGAGGATCTACATCGAACGTCGGTAATAAGGTAGGTGGTCCTTTTCCATGCATTTACTGTGAAAAAGGGGTTTAAATCTTGGGACGTAGGTAAAAAAATAGTTTCTATTTGGTCAAATCTACATGCAAAGTAGGCCCTAATTTGCTAGTCCGTAGGGTGTTTTTCCCAACAACAGTCGGGCATTGGTATTTCTCTACTTCTTGGTGGCATTGCTTCAATATGTTCCCTTCAAAAAACAAAAAGAAATTGTAGGCTAGGCTATGATACCACTCTGATGCAACACCCCCACCTCAGTGGGTTCTGCGCGACCTCTTGGTCTTAGGATCGTTCTAAATCTTCCCGAGAGTCTGATTGACTCTTTGATTTCCCCTTAGGAAATCACTCACACACACTAGTTTGTAACCACAGGTCCTTCTTTGGAGCTGCACCCACGCGAAGAAACACTAAATGCCAACTCACTCCCACATGATATCTGACTATGACCACAGCCTTTACCCAAACAGGTATTTCGGCTTTCGCAACTTCGCGATTCCAGATGCAAGTCCTCCTATCTCGACAATCCCCAAAACCCGAAAAGGCCCAAGGGAAATTGATTCCTCCCTTGATTTTTCTCCGATGTGACCTCTAACTATGAGCTGGGGACAAATCCTTTTGGCACCCGGGATTTCACGTATCAGCGTTTTGCTATGCAAAAACTCCTTTTGCTGACTTTCGAAACCACGAAAACCCCTTTCCACAGATCAATGACTCTATTCTCTCATGATCTGACGGTTCTGGTTCTTTCGGGACTTCGCAAATCGGAAGTTTGCAACTCTTGACTCCGAGTCACAGCTTCTTCCACTTCCCGAATTCTGAAACGACGAAATTCAAGGACATGAGATCAACGACCCTCGTTGATCCGAATCCAATGGCTACTATTCCCCTTGAGCTTATGAGTGCTGAAAAACACTCGGCCTTAATCTCTCCACTGGTTAGAGAGATCCAACATTCCATGGAACTTCGGTGGTTTTCCCCACGAGAATTTCAACCGTCCGATCAGACTTCTGAAAGATTCTTTTGCCAAACCTTTGACGTCAATCTTCCTAAGATTTCTTCCTATTGAGTGGTTTCAAAACTTGCCTTCCCTTGAACTCTTCAAGGTTCTATCTCTTATGAGCCTTTACTTGCAAACTCTAGGGTTTCCTTAGTGATTCTGCATGCACTCCTTGCGGCATTCACAAATAGCCTCTGGTTACTTAATCCTTGACTTTGTGCACTCCTTGCAACAACAGTCCTTCAATCCTGCTCCTCGTTTGGAAAAGTCTATGACTTCTACTCTCCTATGCAAACTTTTCACAACTCTCGCTATTCCTTCACTTTTACTAGTATGAGAACAAAAGCAACCCTCCTGAGTTTTTCTGAGATAAAACTCAGAACCTCGTCAACGCACACCTTGCAGACGTTCACTGCACTCTGTGCAGGAATTCTCAGGAAGAGAAACAATTGAAATTCATTCTGCTCTCCTCATAGATTTTATACATTCAACATGAAATCAAGAGCATTCATACCCACATAGCACTGAAATAAATGCATAACAGAGAAATAAAACACTGTAAACATACCATTTAACAGATATAAACAGTAAGCATAACAACACCATAAAATTGAGTCAAAGTCTTCATATATTAACTCAAGTGTTCCTGTACATGGGTTCTCCTCTATTCTCTTACTCTCTACAGCTCTACAACTTACTCAACAACTCACAATGATACAAGCGAGGGTGTCTTTCTATCCGTTTTCCCTCCTACACTACAAGCTATCAAATCTGAAATAAAAGCTACAACAACTTTTCATAAATTACAATAAATGCCTCTTTATCTGGTAGATGTGAGAAATGCTCAAGATCTATTTACAATCTCCAAAACATAAATGTAAATACGTCTCCCATCTATTACATTAATGTCTCTTCATTTAAATTTAAAACATTTTCAAAATGTGCGTTGGTGCATATCCAGTTGTCTTCTACCTTTGCGCTTGCTTTGTTGGTTGCTTACGATGCTCCTGCATCATTAAGTGCTAAAATTATGTCTTTAGACACCATCGATATTCTTCGAAGTTTATTACTCTTCGTTTATTCTGCATATTTTGTTATTGTTCCTCCTGGGTTACACCCTATCCCCTACACAAACCCAATATATTTATGATATGCCAAATTACAAAATATACCTTCTCCCATCAAAGATAGGAAAGGGAGTGATCTAGTCCTTTTCCTAACATAACTAATATTAATTGCTTCTTGATTACATGACTAAATTCAAACAAATTACCAATATAAACTAATGCAAAAATAACACATAATTGTCTCTTATGCATAATTCTTCCTCCACTAAACAAGATATTGTCTAGAGTTCATTGTCTTCCCAATATAATTTTTTATTCTACCTCTTTCCCCCTGTTAAAATTTTGGAATTCTCATTTAACCATATACAATTTCACATCATTGTCACCCAACCATAGGCATTCACATATGCCACCCCCGAACAGACTAACCTTTACTCAGAATCATTCCGGCAAGTCTACACTAGAACCAACAGTTAAATCCTAGGCACAATAATGTTGCAACAACAACACAATAACCATACAAAGATAACATACCTTACACCAAGAGAAGCACAAGAGAGACACCAAGAGAAGAATAAGAGAGATACCAGAAAGACGGCTACACCATTCCTCCAGACTTGTGCCCTCTCCAGCTGCAACTGCAACTCTCCAAACTTGCGCCCTAGTTTCCACTGCAGTTCCTCCTTAGATTTGCACATTGGCTAAGTGAGTGAGTGTACAAATGAGCTAAGGCGTCACCTTATTTATACTTATTCTATTAGTGAACTTTTCCCACAGGGTCAACCTATCTTTTTTGTCAAATATAATTTACTTTGACTTTTCTGGCAGGTCTTACTTCTCTTTCTGGGTTTCTTATTTCTTTATTATTATTTCCTTGGGATGACTTCTCCTCTAGGGTTTATACACATTTGTTTAATGGTTCTCTCACTTTATAAATATTCTAATATAAGTACAAAGGTTACACTTGGAGGTTAATACCTCCGAAAACTACCAAAACATCAACACTCCCTCTTAGCTAGGGAGTTATTAACTAATATGCTCTTCATTTAATGGTCTCAAACACATCCATCCATCTCACATGGCATGGGAAAGACTCACATGGTCTTGCAAACCGGTCTACATGTAACATCACCATAGCCATATAGGATTTCTCATGATCAAACAGATCATGTCTCAAGTAGCACGGCCACATGACTATCTCATGATCAAACAAATCATGTAACAAGTAGCATAGCCACATATTAGCCATCTAGTTAGAAATCACCTCCAACCATATTGGTTGGCACTCTGGCTAGTAACCTTCAACGCTACTGATCAACACTCTAACTAGGAAACATCTCTGACACTATTGGTCGACATCTAGTTCATACAAAACTAGTAACTCACCAACTTACACTGAATATGGAATCTAGTTCATAAGGAACTAGTAACTCATCAACTCACAACATCCAGTGCATTACCAACATCTCATCAGTGAGCTCAATATTCAGGGTGGGGATTTCTTTCAGCTCACACAATTCTGGGCATCTATCTTTCACTAGGGACTACCTGACCCAAAGTCCAACCACTGGACCAAGAATAGTCCCCTGGTTGGCACACCAGTTGTTGTAGATGAATCCCCCTACTGACAAGTGGATTCCCTCTTGGTCTCTAGACTCCTAAGACCAAGACAGAAAAGTGATTAACATGGACACTGACTTCCTTTTAGATCCTATCAAGCTAATGAATGAAAGAGAAGGAGAAAGATATGTACCTTATTAGTGACGTTTGTCCTTGCAAAGTCCTGGCTGAGCTTCGATCCTGAGCTCCCTGATAGGTCCTGTAGGACAAACAAAGATACAATGGACTTCCTACTCTACTGAGATTAGCTCAATCATAGATCCATCTACTGCAGACAAACTCATATGGAACAAGCACAAGTTTGAAAGAAACAGGCCAAGCATTGATTATTAATGAGAACAAGTAAAAGTACTTACAATCCTTTGAATGAAGGTGTAGCAGCTTCTTCCAGTTCTCCTTGTCCAACCCCTTTGCTAAAGTAATCTACACTGATTGCTTTGATGACGTCTCACTCATGAGATCATAAGTTTCACATCTCTAGTCTCCACTGTCAATACCTTCTTATGAGATCATAAGTTAGGTATAATTCTCAATCTTCCTTGTACCTTTGACCATGAGAAGGCCTAGTTATATAACCTTGGAGAGTTTCAACCACTTGAGATATCTTTGGGATGAGTTGAGGATTATTCTCCTTCAATTGAGGATCTCCCCTAAGATCATGCCTTGATCATCTATTCGAATCCAACTACCTTCAGGATTTGAGCAATTCTTCCTTTATTTGCCTCAACAAACCCAGAATTTGCTAAAAAAAGGGTAGCGCTCCCCCAAAAAGGTGCACAGGGTGCTTAAGAACTCCCCCAAAGAGGCTTAGGGAGCGCCAGCACTACCTGACAGTGGGTAGGGGAGCGCTCCTCTCCAAAATTCAGTTTTTGAGTGTTTTTTCCATGGAAAAAGGTTTGTACTCCCTATCAAGTGACTTCTCTTATTCCAAAAAATCGTTTGAGGTGTCTTCAGTGTCTTTGTGATGTCGTTAGAGGCATGACATAGGAAATATGGCAGCATACTGCTTGTGACACTTGCAACACTTGTAGTTAATATGTGACACTTGCGGACAAGATGCGACACTTACAACACTCGTAATGACGACACTTGAGACACTATCAAAGTGAGTAATTTTAAGGTGTAACAGATTTCCCCCCAAAGTACAAAGTTCGAAGACGATGATGACTAAAGTACTTTGTAGACTTTTTCGAGCAAGGGTATGGACGCAGAGAAACTGGAAAAATCTGCACACAACCATCAAGCAAATATTATGACATGTTTCAAAACCCAAGGCAGGCATACCTATGCTTGAGAGATAAAGGATTTTTAAGTATGGCCGCCATAAAATACACTGCAGATCCATAATTATATTGACAAAATGATATAGCCACTGCAGATACAATGTGGATCTATACTCCTATGACCTGAACTAATCGTAGCCACGAAGAATACACAGTGGATCTACANCAAAGTGGATCTATGTAACAGAATATGTGTCATAGTTCAAAATAACTCCTTCGCAACCTGGGCAAAGTATACATAAGAGTGATGACACTCAACCCAGGGTCTTCTTACCGATCCCGATGCAATACAAATCTAACCATGCGAATAGATGTCCTGATGTCGAACATGGCAGAAACCACTTGATTACCGGTCAATGATGTAAACTGTTAACAAGCGCGAGGGAAATCACCATTGATGTCAATGATTCCCAAGGTACTCTAGTACATTCCAACGAATGTGAATGGATGAGATGAAGTTGAACATCCGTGGAATCATCCAATCAAGGGTCAATGATGTAAACCCACTGTCGGATGCAAGGAGGCCTGCCATTGAGGCATGCAAGTCCCAAGGTACTAACTGGTTTCTAAGTCTAATTCCTGGATAATGTGTTGAAGTCGACAGGAACAGACTCGTCGAAGGAGGGCCTTGATGTATCCCTCATTAACGACATGAAACTGACATAAAGATGTAATTGGTAGATCAAATGAACATGGATTGACACAGGTATTAAAAAAAGATATTTGTGATGGCTGACTCTCGATGCAGATAATTCCCTTGAACACTGAGGCACAACAACAAAAACTTAACATGGACCAAAACTTGATGATGCAATGGATGTTGTGACTTTCGTCAGGTGATCCAAAGGAGTAAAAGAAACAAAGAGGATTGGCTCAATGCAGAGGTTCAGCGGGTTAAAATGTGTGCAAAGACAAAGTGTCTTGTTCAAGGGCGACCGTAAGAGCTACTGGTAGTGTTCTCAAAAAACTGTTTGGCTTGCTTCTTTCAATTTTTCCCCCATACAGATAGACGAGTGCCTCTTTTTAATTTAACAATATCAAGGAGGGTAACACATGCTCGATATGACTCACCTTCGGTAAGTCCCTCTTCCTTTGTTTAACGAACTGGAAGAAGTAAGGGTTCGGTCCTGTATGGGCCCTTCAATGTATGATCGTTTAACGAGTCCATAGAAGGTAAACTCGATGGTTTTTCATATTTAGAGAGTTTGAAAATAACTTAAATATGACTCCATTGTTGTCATTTTCGTAATGTTAGTCTCGCGAGGCCGAAAAAGAGATAAATTATCACTCAAAAGACGCCCTTTCAAACCTTTTAACGAGTGGGAAAGGAAGCAAGATCACTCGACAATCTTTTCACGTTTAGAGAGTTTGAAACGAGTTTAAAGAAGACTCCAGGGGGTTCCTTTTTCGTATATGTGAATGATAACTAGGTGCAAGACTTCTAAATGTCAATCAGACTTCAAAATTAAATAATTAGAAGCAAACTTCACACAAAACAAAAAATACACTCTCGTGGTGAAATAGACAAGAAGGACAAAGATAACCAAATTGAAAACAAGTACCAAAAACCTCAAACAAAAGTGAAATGATGGAAATTTGACCTCAAATATCAAATGAAAAGTTCACAAACCTTTGGATTTCCTCACAAAAGTTTTCACTCAGTCAGATAAAGGAGAAGAAAACAACAAGTTAACTCTAGGTCAACAAAGACAAAGAGTTATTGCAAAGCAAGGACAAATGTCAAAAATCCAAGAAAGAGATGAATAATCATTAGAAATCAAATAATTGGAGGCTAAAGAAAGACACACTAAGATAGCACAAACCTTGAGCAGATGAATCAACAAAAAGACTGAGGAAAAACCAATTTCTAAGAAGATTTCTGCAGAAAAAGGGGTAGCGCTCCCCCAAAAGGGGACACAGAGCGCTCCAACACTCTATGGAAGACTGTAAGGGAGTGCCAATGCTTTGTTGGTAAGGGAAGGGGAGCACTCTGCTGCAAAAGATCAGAGAAATGCCCAGAAACTAAAAAAAAAACTCAGGAAGAATGCAAAATTTTGTGTTTAAGATAAATCCAGGAGCCAACAATCAAACCTAAGGATCAGAGACATTCATGGAGAAGGTCAAATCAGTGGGCAAATGGAAAAAACAAGATCTGGGAATGGAAACAAAAATCAGAGCTCCTCCCCAGTGGAGTCACCAATTTTTGTTGTAGGTGAATCCCCCTGTAGACAAGTGGATTCCCTCTTGGTCTCTAGACTCCTAAGACCAAGACAAAAAAGTGATTAACATGGACACTGACTTCCTTTTAGATCCTATCAATCTAATGAATAAAAGAGAAGGAGAAAGATATGTACCTTATTAGCGATGTTTGTCCTTGCAAAGTCTTGGTTGAGCTTTGATCCTGAGCTTCCTAATAGGTCCTGAAGGACAAACAAAGATACAATGGACTTCCTACTCTACTAAGATTATCTCAATAATAGATCCATCTACTGCAGACAAACTCATATGAAACAAGCACAAGTTTGAAAGAAACAGGCCAAGCATTGGTTATTAATGAGAACAAGTAAAAGTACTTACAATCCTTTGAATGAAGGTGCAACAGCTTCTTCCAGTTCTCCTTGTCCAACCCCTTTTCTCAAGTAATCTACACTGATTACTTTGATGACATCTCACTCATGAGATCATAAGTTTCACATCTCTAGTCTCCACTATCAATACCTTCTTATGAGATCACAAGTTAGGTATAATTCTCAATCTTCCTTGTACCTTTCACCATGAGAAGGCCTCCTTATATAACCTTGGAGAGGTTCAACCACTTGAAAGATCTTTGGGATGAGTTGAGGATTCTTCTCCTTCATTTGAGGATCTCCCCTAAGATCATTCCTTGATCATCTATTCGAATCATACTACCTTTAGGAGTTGAGGGATTCTTCCCTTATTTGCCTCAACAAACCCAGAATTTTCTAAAAAAAGGGTAGCGCTCCCCCAAAAGGGTGACAAGATGCTCAAGCACTCCCCCAAAGAGGCTCAGAGAGTGCCAGCACTCCCTGACAGTGTGTAGGGGAGCGCTCCTCTCCAAAATTCAGTTTTTGAGTGTTTTTTCCATGGCAAAAGGTTTGTACTCCCTGTCAAGTGACTTCTCTTCTTCCAAACTAGCCTTTGAGGTGTCTTAAGTGTCTTTGTGACGTCCTTAGAGGCACGACATAAGCAAGATGGCAGTATACTGTTTGTGACGCTTGCAACACTTGTTGTTAAGATGCAACACTTGTGGACAAGATGCGACACTTACAACACTTGTAGTTAAGATGTGACACTTACAACACTCGTAATGACGACACTTGCGGCACTATCGAAGAGAGTAATTTTGAGGTGTAATAGATTGCCCCCCAAAGTACGAAGTTAGAAGATGATGATGACTGAAGTAATTTTTAGACTTTTTCCAGCAAGGGTATGGACGCAGAGAAATAGGAAAAAGCTACACACAACCATCAAACAAGTATTATGACATGTTTCAAAACCCAAGGTAGGCATACCTATGCTTGAGTGATAAAGACTTTTTAGGTATGGCCGCCATAAAATACATTGTGGATCCATAATTATATTGACAAAATGATATAGCCACTGCAGATACAATGTGGATCTATACTCCTATGACCTGAACTGATCATAGCCACGAAGAATACACAGTGGATCTACGAGATGACAAGACATAGCCACGACCAATACAAAGTGGATCTATGTAACAGTATATGTGTCATAGTTCAAAAGAACTCCTTCGCAACCTGGGCAAAGTATACATAAGAGTGATGACACTCAACCCAGGGTATTCTTACTGATCTCGATGCAGTACAAATCTAACCATGTGAATAGATGTCCTGATGTTGAACATGGCATAAACCACTTGATTACCGGTCAATGATATAAAACGTTAACATGCGCGATGGAAATTACCATTGATGTCAATGATTCCCAAGGTACTCTAGTACATTCCAATGAATGTGAATGGATGAGATGAAGTTGAACATCCGTGGAATCATCCGATCAGGGGTCAATGATGTAAACCCACTGTCGGATGTGAGGAGGCTTGCCATTCAGGCATGCAGGTCCCAAGGTACTAACTGGTTTCTAAGTCTATTTCCTGGATAATGTGTTGAAGTTGACAAGAACAAACTCATCGAAGGAGGGCCTTGATGTATCCCTCATTAACGACATGAAAATAACACAGAGATGTAATTGGTAGATCAAATGAACATGGACTGACACGGGTATTGAAACGAGATATTTGTGATGGCTGACTCTCGAGGCTGATACTTCCCTTGAACACTGAGGCACAACAACAGAAACTTGACATGGACCAAAACTTGATGATGCAGTGGATGTTGTGACTTTCGTCAGGTGATCTAGAGGAGTAAAAGAAACTCAGAGGACTGGCTCAGTGCATAGGTTCAGCAGGTTAAAATGCGTGCAAAGACAAAGTGTCGTGTTCAAGGGCGACCATAAGAGCTACTGGTAGTGTTCTCAAAAAACTGCTCGGCTTGCTTCTTTTAATTTTTCCCCCATCTAGATAGACGAGTACCTCTTTTTAATTTAACAAGCTCGAGGAGGGTAACACATGTTCGATATTACTCACCTTCGGTAAGTCCCTCTTCCTTTGTTTAACGATCTAGAAGAAGTAAGGGTTTGGTCCCGTGTGGGCCCTTCAATGTATGATCGTTTAACGAGTCCAGAGAAGGTAAAATCGGTGATTTTTCATATTTAGAGAATCTGAAAACAAATTAAAGACGACTCCAATGTTGTTCTTTTTTGTAATGTTAGACTCGCGAGGCCGAAAAAGAGATAAATTATCACTTGAAAGACACCCTTTCAAACCTTTTAACGAGTGGGAAAGGAAGCAAGATCACTCGACAATCTTTTCACATTTAGAGAGTCTGAAAAGAGTTTAAAAAAGGCTCCAAGGGGTTCCTTTTTCGTATATGTGAATGATAATCAGATGCAAGACTTCTAAATGTCAATCAGACTTCAAGATTAAACAATCAGAAGCAAACTTCACACAAAACAAAAATTACACTCTCGTGGTGAAATAGACAAGAAGGACAAAGATAACCAAATTGCAAACAAGAACCAAAAACCTCAAACAAAAGAGAAATGATGGAAAGTTGACCTTAAAAATCAAATGAAAAGTTCACAGACCTTTGGATTTCCTCACAAAATTTTTCACTCAGTCAGATAAAGGAGAGGAAAACATAAAGTTAACTCTAGGTCAGCACAGACAAAGAGTTAAAGCAAAGCAAGGACAAATGTCAAAAATCCAAGAAAGAGATGAATAATCCTTAGAAATCAAATAATTGGAGGATAAACAAGGACACACTAAGATAGCACAAACCCTGAGTAGATGAATTAGCAAAAAGACTGAGGAAAAACCAATATCTAAAAAGATTTCTACAGAAAAAGGGGTAACCCTCCCCCAAAAGGGGACACAGAGTGCTCCAACACTCTGTGGAAGACTGTAAGGGAGTGCCAATGCTCTAGTGGTAAGGGCAGGGGAGCGCTCTGCTGCAAAAGCTCAGAGAAATGCCTAGAAACTCAAAAAAAACTCAAGAAGAATGAAAAATTTTGTGTTTAAGATAAATCCAAGAGCCAACAATCAAAACTAAGGATCAGATACATTCATGGAGAAGGTCAAATTAGTGGGCAAAGGGCCAAAACAATATCTGGGAATAGAAACAAAAATCAGAGCTCCTCCCCAGTTGAGTCGCCAATTTCTGTTGTAGGTGAATCCCCCTGTGGACAAGTGGATTCCCTCTTGGTCTCTAGACTCCTAAGACCAAGACAGAAAAGTGATTAACATGGACACTGACTTCCTTTTAGATCCTATCAAGCTAATGAATGAAAGAGAAGGAGAAAGATATGTACCTTATTAGTGACGTTTGTCCTTGCAAAGTCCTGGCTGAGCTTCTATCCTGAGCTCCCTGATAGGTCCTGTAGGACAAACAAAGATACAATGGACTTCCTACGCTACAGAGATTAGCTCAATCGTAGATCCATCTACTGCAGACAAACTCATATGGAACAAGCACAAGTTTGAAAGAAACATGCCAAGCATTGATTATTAATGAGAACAAGTAAAAGTATTTACAATCCTTTGAATGAAGGTGCAACAGCTTCTTCCAGTTCTCCTTGTCCAACCCCTTTGCTCAAGTAATCTACACTGATTGCTTTGATGACATCTCACTCATGAGATCATAAGTTTCACATCTCTAGTCTCCACTGTCAATACCTTCTTATGAGATCATAAGTTAGGTATAATTCTCAATCTTCCTTGTACCTTTCAGCATGAGAAGGCCTCCTTATATAACCTTGGAGAGGTTCAATCACTTGAGTGATCTTTGGGATGAGTTGAGGATTCTTCTCCTTCAGTTGAGGATCTCCCCTAAGATCATGCCTTGATCATCTATTCGAATCCAACTACCTTCAGGAGTTGAGGGATTCTTCCCTTATTTGCCTCAACAAACCTAGAATTTTCTAAAAAGGGGCTCAGGGAGCACCAGCACTCCCTGACAGTGGGTAGGGGAGCGCTCCTCTCCAAAATTCATTTTTTGAGTGTTTTTTCCATGGCAAAAGGTTTGTACTCCCTGTCAAGTGACTTCTCTTCTTCCAAACTAGCCTTTGAGGTGTCTTAAGTGTCTTTGTGATGTCGTTAGAGGCATGACATAGGCAAGATGGCAGTATACTGTTTGTGACACTTGCAACACTTGTAATTAATATGCGACACTATCGAAGTGAGTAATTTTGAGGTGTAACAGATTTCCCCCCAAAGTACGAAGTTAGAAGATGATGATGACTGAAGTACTTTGTAGACTTTTTCGAGCAAGGGTATGGATGTAGAGAAACTGTAAAAAGCTGCACACAACCATCAAACAAATATTATGACATGTTTCAAAACCCAAGCCAAGTATACCTATGCTTGAGTGATAAATACTTTTTAGGTATGGCCGCCATAAAATACACTGCAGATCCATAATTATATTGACAAAATGATATAGCCGCTGCAGATACAATGTGGATCTATACTTCTATGACCTGAACTGATCGTAGCCACGAAGAATACACAGTGGATCTACGAGATGACAAGACATAGCCATGACCAATACAAAGTGGATCTATGTAACAATATATGTGTCATAGTTCAAAAGAAATTCTTCGCAACCTGGGTAAAGTATACATAAGAGTGATGACACTCAACCCAGGGTCTTCTTACCGATCCCGATGCAATACGAATCTAACCATGCAAATAGATGTCCCGATGTCAAACATGGCAGAAACCACTTGATTACCGGTCAATGATGTAAACCGTTAACAAGCACGAGGGAAATCACCATTGATGTCAATGATTCCCAAGGTACTCTAGTACATTCCAACGAATGTGAATGAATTAGATGAAGTCGAACATCCGTGGAATTATCCGATCAAGGGTCAATGATGTAAACCCATTGTCAGACGCGAGGAGGCCTGCCATTGAGGAATGTGGGTCCCAAGGTACTAACTGGTTTCTAATTCTAATTCTTGGATAATGTGTTGAAGTCGACAGGAACAAACTCGTCGAAGGAGGGCCTTGATGTATCCCTCATCAATGACATGAAACTGACACAGAGATGTAATTGGTAGATCAATTGAACATGGACTGACATGGGTATTGAAACAAGATATTTGTGATGGCTGACTCTTGAGGCAGATACTTCCCTTGAGCACTGAGGCACAACAGCAGAAACTTGACATGGACCAAAACTTGATGATGCAATGGATGTTGTGACTTTTGTCAGGTGACCCAGAGAAGTAAAAGAAACTCAGAGGATTGGCTCAGTGCAGAGGTTCAGCGGGTTAAATTGCGTGCAAAGACAAAGTGTCGTGTTCAAGGGCGACCGTAAGAGCTACTGGTGGTGTTCTCAAAAAACTGCTCGACTTGCTTCTTTCAATTTTTCCCCCATCTAGATAAACGAGTACCTCTTTTTAATTTAACGAGCTCGAGGAGGGTAACACATGCTCGATATGACTCACCTTCAGTAAGTCCCTCTTCCTTTGTTTAACGAACTGGAAGAAGTAAGGGTTCAGTCCCGTATGGGCCCTTCAATGTATGATCGTTTAACGAGTCCATAGAAGGTAAAATCGATGGTTTTTCACATTTAGAGAGTCTGAAAACAACTTAAAGACGACTCCAATGTTGTCCTTTTTCGTAATGTTAGTCTCGCGAGGTCAAAAAAGAGATAAATTATCATTCGAAAGACGCCCTTTCAAACCTTTTAACGAGTGGGAAAGGAAGCAAGGTCACTCGACAATATTTTCACGTTTAGAGAGTCTGAAAAGAGTTTAAATAAGACTCCAGGGGGTTCCTTTTTCGTATATTTGAATAATAATCAGATGCAAGACTTCTAAATGTCAATAAGACTTCAAGATTAAACAATCAGAAGCAAACTTCACACAAAGCAAAAAATACACTCTCGTGGTGAAATAGACAAGAAGGACAAAGATAACCAAATTGCAAACAAGAACCAAAAACCTCAAACAAAAAAGAAATTATGGAAAGTTGACCTCAAAGATCAAATGAAAAGTTCACAGACCTTTGGATTTCCTCACAAAAGTTTTCACTCGGTCAGATAAAGGAGAAGAAAACATCAAGTTAACTCTAGGTCAGCAAAGACAAAGAGTTATTGCAAAGCAAGGACAAAGGTCAAAAATCCAAGAAAGAGATGAATAATCCTTAGAAATCAAATAATTGGAGGATAAACAAGGACACACTAAGATAGCACAAACCCTGAGCAGATGAATCAGCAAAAAGACTGAGGAAAAACCAATTTCTAAGAAGATTTCTGCAGAAAAAGGGGTAGCACTCCCCCAAAAGGGGACACAGAGTTCTCCAACACTTTGTGGAAGACTGTAAGGGAGTGCCAACGCTCTGGTGGTAAGGGCAGGGGAGCGCTCTGCTGCAAAAGCTCAGAGAAATGCCTAGAAACTCAAAAAAAACTCAAGAAGAATGAAAAATTTTGTGTTTAAGATAAATCCAGGAGCCAACAATCAAACCTAAGGATCAGAGACATTCATGGAGAAGGTCAAATCAGTGGGCAAAGGGCCAAAATAAGATCTAGGAATGGAAACAAAAATCAGAGCTCCCCCCCAGTTGAGTCACCAATTTCTGTTGTAGGTGAATCCCCTTGCGAACAAGTGGATTCCCTCTTGGTCTCTAGACTCCTAATACCAAGACAGAAAAGTGATTAACATGGACACTGACTTCCTTTTAGATCCTATCAAGCTAATGAATGAAAGAGAAGGAGAAAGATATTTACCTTATTAGCGACATTTGTCCTTGCAAAGTCCTGGTTGAGCTTCGATCCTGAGCTCCCTGATGGGTCCTGTAGGAAAAACAAAGATACAATGGACTTCCTACTCTACTGATATTAGCTCAATCATAGATCCATCTACTGCAGACAAACTCATATGGAACAAGCACAAGTTTAAAAGAAACAGGCCAAGCATTGATTATTAATGAGAACAAGTAAAAGTACTTACAATCCTTTGAATGAAGGTGCAACAACTTCTTCCAGTTCTCCTTGTCCAACCCCTTTGCTCAAGTAATCTACACTGATTGCTTTGATGACATCTCACTCATGAGATCATAAGTTTCACATATCTAGTCTCCACTGTCAATACCTTCTTATGAGATCATAAGTTAGGTATAATTCTCAATCTTCCTTATACCTTTCACCATGAGAAGGCCTCCTTATATAACGTTGGAGAGGTTCAACCACTTGACAGATCTTTGGGATGAGTTGAGGATTCTTCTCCTTCAGTTGAGGATCTCCCCTAAGATTATGCCTTAATCATCTATTCGAATCCAACTACCTTCAGAAGTTGAGGGATTCTTCCCTTATTTTCCTCAACAAACCCATAATTTGCTAAAAAAAGGGTAGCGCTCCCCCAAAAGGGTGCACAGGGTGCTCAAGTACTCCCCCAAAGAGGCTTAGGGAGTGCCATCACTCCCTGACAGTGGGTAGGGGAGCGCTCCTCTCTAAAATTCAGTTTTTGAGTGTTTTTTCCATGGCAAAAGGTTTGTACTCCCTGTCAAGTGACTTCTCTTCTTCCAAACTAGCCTTTGAGGTGTCTTAAGTGTCTTTGTGATGTCGTTAGAGGCATGACATAGGCAAGATGGTAGTATACTTTTTGTGACACTTGCAACAATTGTAGTTAAGATGCGACACTTGTAGACAAGATGCGACACTTACAACACTCGTAATGACGACACTTGTGACACTATCGAAGTGAGTAATTTTGAGGTGTAACACCAATCCTCCGGCCCTACATAGACTAGGCATCTGTTCACTCAATGTGTTCACCGCAAAACATATATCTGGCCTCATGTTCGTCAAGTACATCAAAGAACCAATCATTTGTCCATACATGGTTGCATCAACTATCTATGAAGACGTATCACTCAATAAATTTAGATTCGTCGCCATCAGTGTAGGCATGGATTTACAATCCATCATTCTGAATTTCTTTATAATCTCTACAACATATTTTCTTTGGCACATGAAAATATCATCAGGTTTCTGCCACACTTCTAGACCTAAGAAGTAATGCATCATGCCTAGGTCTTTCATCTCAAACTCTGCAACAAGATTCCTCTTACTCTCAGTGATGAGATTCTTGTCTCATGTTAGAAACAGGTCATGGAATCTGCTTTACTCTTGGTAAATCCAAAGCTCATCAAGAAACTGTCTGATCTAGCATATCATGCCCTAGGTGCTTGCTTAGGCCCGTACAAATCCTTATTTAATTTGCAGACATGAAGCTCCTTCTCATGTATCTTGTGGTTGCTCCATGTACACTTCTTCTGGTTACTGGAGAAAGTGTTGCATCATAATCTTCTCCCTCTTCCTGGGAGAATCCTCTTGCTGCTAATAAAGGTTTGTACATCTCTATATTGTTATCTACAACATACTTGATCTTGTAGATTGACTTGGGAGTCACCATTGACTTCCCTTTTGGTCTCGGAACCAAGGAAAAAATCCATATCCCAGTCTTTCTGACTGGCTTTCTCCTCTGTCACTAAAACAAGGGAATCTTCTCAGGAGGTCTCATATCTCCTCAAAGCCTCTAAAGCTTCGATCTATCCTCCTAACTC
>JASDQU010103229.1:85253-106895 GCA_032191745.1 Picea mariana | reverse complement strand
TATTATTCACGACTACTCTTTATAGTTATTTGACATGGATCTACAGTGTATTTGATTGGTAGCCATGGTTCTATTTTATCCCGAGCATGGGTATGCCCGCCTCGGTGAGACATTTGTTATTTTGCAAACGACACCTCCTGGTTCCTGATTCTTGGGCTCACTCATTCAGCATATCAGTACAGATTGGTAAAAGATTGGTAATGTATTTCAGCCATCAGATGCTCTTCTGACCTCACACATTAGGGGGCATCTGTTATAACCCTAAATTGCACCACACATGATTATCTGGCATCAGGCCAACTCATGTCCCTTCCTTGCTAAAACTATGCTGAATAAACTCTTGAAAATCCTCTTGGGTCAAGGCCCACGCGCCCTAACCCATTACTGCACGTGTGTGCATGCTGGCAGTCCCACTATAGCCTGCGTGTACCTAACAAAACACAAAAATAGGAAGGTTGCCGACGGGACAAAAAACTATGGGTCAGTTAACTGAAACTCCCGACCATGCATGGCCGAGGGTTCTTTCAAAACCCTAACTCCTTTTAGCCTATAAAAGAAGGGGTAGGGGTACCATTTGGAAGAGGAAGAATATAGCGAAGAAACTCTACCCATTTTTCGAATCCATTTTCCCAACCCTTTAGCCTTTCCTCAAGCCAAAGGAGAATTAATGCAAAGCAGTTGGAGGACAGAAGAGGAGGAGCCCAGGATCAGGATCAAGGAGCGGTGGCCGGTCTCAACTTTGATTGTAAGTTGATTCATTTTGAAAATAATAAAAGAATACTTTTCCCGTCCCAATGCATGAGTTATCTATGATTTGTTTAATTTGTGCTTAATTTCTAACCCTCAAGTAGAAAAGTAGTGTGCATGCATTGTTGTTTGCTTTGATTGCAGGTTATCGTTGGAAGGAGCAGCACCAGCAAGCAGACAAAAGTGCAATGGAGGATCTACACCAAACATCAATAACAAGGTTGGTAGTTCCTTTCCATGTATGTATTGTGAAAGAGGGGTTTAATTTTAGGGTGGTAGGTTAAAAAGTCATTTATTTACGGTCAAAATCTGAATGCAAGTCTGACCCTAGTTTGCTAGTCCGTAGGGTATTTTTCCCAACAACACCACATTGGGTGTAGCCATGTGAAACATGATGATTATACCAATAACATGGTGTGAGTGACCATGGAATGGTCATAGGGCTATGGCATAGCATGTGAGGCTATGAGGACCAGAGGAAAACCATCATGGAGAATACCTCCCTGGATAAGAGGGAGTGTTGATGTTTCTAGTAGTTGTGGGAGGTATTCACCTCCTGGATAACCTTTCTGATAGATGAAGTTGCCAATACATTAAAGGAAAACCATTGGAAGTCAAAGAAGATCCCATAAGTGAAGTCGACCTCATAGAAAATAATAAAGAAGACTTATATTGCTCTAGAAGTAACATCGTCTCCAAAGAAAGATAAACATAAAATATATTTTCCATAAATTTAGGTCGGCCCTGCCAGAAAAGTCACTGGATAGATTAGTATAAATAAGAGTGACTCCTTCCTCATTTGGCACACTCTCTCACCCATCTATAGTGCAAGTTTGGTAGAGAGAGTTGCAGCTACAGAAGGAAGAAGGGAGCATATGGAGGGTCTATGTCTCTTGGTCTTGGTGATGTGTTGGTGGAGGCCAGCCACTCTAGCTCTCCGGCTAGAGTGATATGCAACTGCATAGTTGGTTATCTCTTGGTGGTGTTCTAGTGGAGGCTAGACACCCTAGCGCTCTGGCTAGGGTATGCTGCATCTATGTTGCTGGATTCTTTCTTGTTGGTTTTCTCTACTAGATAGAGCTTGTTCTTGGTTATTTTGTCTTGGAAAGGATATTATTTATAAGAAGGTTGTTGGGTTTTCTTCCCTTGTGTATAAGGGTTTCCCATGATGTATATGTTATGCTCGGGGGTGGCACAAGTAGGTTCTTATGGTTGGGTGGCGATGGTGAAACATTTCCTATGGAGAAACGAGCATGAAAAATAATTTTAAATTGCTATGGTAAATCTAATGTTAACGTAATTAACGAAAATTCAACAAGAAGAAGTAGTGAGATGAAATAAAAGGAAGAAATATGTGACAAGATGAAGGTTTAAATTGATTCCTTAAGAAATGAAATAGAGAAAATAACTGATCGTCTAAATAGAAGTTTGAAGTTTGAGAAGAGTGTAGAAATATTAGATAACATTCTCAGTCATCAAAGATCACCATTCATCAAAATAGGCCCTAGGTATGAAAAAATCATAATACCCTTGAGGAAGATGAAAGATCTAAGCTACTAGAAAACAAAATTGAGGAGAGGCCTAGAAGCTATGTAGGTGTTCTTAAAAGCTCCAACCATAGTGAAGACAACCATAAGGAAAGAAATCATGACCAACAAGAGACTGATTTATCATTCAATAAATATTAGGATGAGTTTAGAAGAGGTGCTCCATCAAGAATACCCTTCACAACCATGTATCAAAATCTTTTTCTTGGTTATTATTTTTGTTGAAAAAAATTTGGTCATAAGGCAATAGATTGCAGAGTCTATGGAATAAACAATTATGTGAGAAATAGAAGTAAAATACTTAATGATTATGAGGATGATCACATGAACAACTAGACTAGAAGTTTTCATGGGACTATTGATAGAAACTACAATCCATTTTCTCTCCTACATTACAAATTTGAATGTTACAAATGTAATAACTATGGACACATAGTACGAGATTGTAGAAGCAACATGAAAGAACCTTCTAGACCAAGATATACAAATGTATGGAAGTGTAACATCTCGTTCTAATCAGCACACTTTTATTTACTTATTCTTTGAGGACACTTGCGTGCAAGTGATCCGGTTATGGTATATTATGATTTTGTTTCGATTATGGGTTATATACGATGACGATGATGTGTTGTGAATTATTGTTATTTTGATGTATACATGTTGGAAAATGTTGTTGATGATTTTTCCTAAGTGTGCATGACACATGGCAGGTTGTGGATGTCGATGGCATAAATGAAATTTCTTGGACTCTAGATTGAGTTAGGGAGTGGATTATATTTGTTTGAGTACTTCATTATTACACACACGTGATGTATGATTGATTGTAATATGATTTATGTATATGGATTATTGACACAATTTTTTTTAGTGGATGCATGATTGACGATGCTTACTAATATGAATCACATAAGGAGTAGAGGGGCCATGCACCGAAAACAAACATTTGAGGGAGAGGTGTGGAAACGTCCCTGTCACAACCTATTAGCACTCACACTGTGGTCTGAATGGTAGGTTAATGATTACCTAGTTCAAGAGGTCCACAATGTCGTGAAGGTAGACTGAGAAAAATCGCTCACAAAGATTCTAAGGGGTGCACAATAAGGTAGAGTCCTTATTCTATAGAATCCCTTAGTCTCTCACAAGGTCAACTGAGTGGAGCGTTGACTCCAAGGGTCAGAAAAACATCCAAAACAAGTCTAAGGCGAGTGGCACCCTTGGAGCATAGAGGTGCATCTTGAAGGGCACATCGTGTAATTAAACTTGATTCAATAAATCTAGGTGGCCTAGAAAACATTGAAATTATTAGACCTTGTTAGATTAAAATAATTAATTAAACAATAGATTATTAATTTTAAAGCCTAACAAAAGTCTAAGTATAAGTCTAAGACTAAGTCTAAGTCTAAATTTAAATAAAGGACTAAATGAATTATGACATGAGCTCATTTTCTTCATTATGGTTGTGTATAATATGCTTCTCAAACTCTCAAGTTGATGGATTCATTATCAATCAAATGAAATTGAAAAAAAAAGAACTCGTTGATTTATAGTATCGTTTTCCATTTCGAAATTTCGAATTTGTATGATTTGTTAATATTATTTCCAGCTTGAATTTATAATGATTATAATTTTCTAATTGAAAAGTTTAGAATGTTATATTGTTGTACTCTATTACATTTCAGAAAATGAAATCGTTATAGTCACAATAGAGTATTTCTTGTTGAATGACTGTCGTTATGGTCACTGCGAATTGATCTTATCTTTGGAATTCAAATTGATCCTTTAGTTATCAGTTTTAATAGGTTGCAAACTTTTAAATGAAATCAATGGATCTCTGTGTATATTTTCTATTTTCTGAACTTATGATTGTTGTTGGAATTTTGTTCTAGTTGATTGCATTCCCAGACTATAGCTTTAGTTGGTCACTGTATGACGGGTTGCAAATCTGAATCCAGAGTTGTGTTGTGGATATAAATCTTTTACGAATCCAGAATTTGGGAATTCGAGTTGAAATTTACATACAATTATAGAGATGGATTATCTCGACAATTTCTAGTAGCTTCCTTTATTGATAAATCAAAACTTGGGATCCATTGTCGAGTGATACTCCTTTAACTTGTAGTTTGGTACATTGTGTGATTCGTGTATTGTTTGAATGTTAAATTTTTTTTTAGAAGAATCCACAACAATCGTTGGATTGACTATGGAAATAGATCTAGGCCATTGGATAAAACCCAAACCATAGGAGAGTGCAAGCAAAGGAGATCATATCCCAACCATTGGATCTGAGCGCAAGAGAATGTGAGATGTAGATCTCACAATTCGAAGATTCAACACTTCATCTACACGAGAGATTTTGGAGGTAGTTGTTGCAGAGTGGTCGAAGCTTCGAAGCACCGAATTTAATCTCTTTCATCGATCAAATAAGGGAATCTCAACCATAGATATTCGCCCTTCTCCAATTTGACGTTTGACTGTTCGAAAGTTTGGTGGTGGTCAGAGTGTCAGAGTTCTAGAGTTAATCACAATCATTGGATGTAGTAGGAGCATGAGCCATCAATTACGGTTCGACGTTCGATTCCAGGAGGCATCATGTATTGGATTCATGGAATTTCCCATAGCCCGGTGTCCCAGAATAGATCTCAGTCATAGATCATGGAGGGAGGAGAACCTCCGCTAGCCATAAGTTTTGGAATTTGAAAGGACTTGAAGTGGATGGATAGAGTAAAACCTACACCCGCCGGTCACGTCAAATTTATGACCGAATTTGGCCGGTAACCACTCCAAAGTGTTGGAGTGTTGCATTGGTGAATGTTCACGGACTGTTGGAGTCTCAAAAATCTGAATAGCTCCTTTCAGTTAAGTGCTCGATTCTAGCTCGAGGTCATGTGAGATTCCTCCAAGGAAAAGGAGCTAGATCTTGTGGCTTGATTCTGAGGAGTAAAAGGGGCTTAGTATAAGCGCCCGCGAGTTTGATGGACCTACATAAGGAAGGTAAAAGGGTTTGTGTGCATCAGAGAGGGATCCAGTAGGGATCCAAGAGATAATTTGGCTCCAGAGGAGGATTCTAAGACTGTGAGGTTTCCTGCGCACATCTTGTTCTTACTGTGTGTATTTTTTCACTATCTCTCTTGAGCTTCCTTTCTTCAAAATATAAAGGCCTCCACACACTTTGAGTGGGATCTGTGCACACCTTGCACTAACTCTTCTGAGATTTGAACTTTCAAAAGGTTTGTCTATGCACCCATTGCGTTGACACTGTGCACACTGTGCACTGTGACTCCTGGAAGAGAAACTTTGGAACTTAAAAAAAAACCTTAAAATCCTCAAAAATAGACACACACAAATGAAAAATTACTTCATCACTTTATCTTTTTAGTTTCAGAAAGTACAAACAAGCTTATAGTCTCATCTCAAGGTTGAGAGATTTTCTCTTTTCTTCTTTTTCTCTTTTAGTGATTATATATATATATATTATGCTAACTCATATATCTTCCTACTTGGTTGAACAATGGAGGGTTGTTACATTTATTTCCAAGTAAACTTGAGTAAAGTTTAAGTATGTCATTATTTTTAGATTGCCTACTTAAGGGTTTCTTATTACCAACTATTTATGCTTATGTCATGATATTAATGAAATTCTTTTCTATTTTTTTAATAGTAAGGTAATGAATTATTGCATTAGCATAAAACTGCGTTGTGTAAGTGGTGACCATGTTACAAGATTTTCTGTGTACTTTGAAGAATTTGTGGTTATGAATGTTGTTAACTCTAGTTTGAACTTTGGAATAGACTGAATTTATGAGAATTATATACTTCCTTGTTCCTCAGAACAGCCACCAGTCTTGAAACCTTAAATGGTCAAAATTAATCGGATGAATCCTAGACTTGAGCGTTGATTATGTGTCTTGGAGGTCCTAACCTTGCAAGGTAGGTTGGGTTGTTAGACATTGTATGTTATCCTTATGTGTTGATGCGAATCTCTAAATAGCATTGAAGCTGTATGTAAATCTTGTTGTACGTTGATATGAATGAAAATAGAATGTGTATGTAATGATGAATGTTGTTTCATGTAATACTTGTTCTAACCAAGGTTTAAAAAAAAAAAATCTTACTGTACTTACTTCTATGTCGTAACAGAGGGGTTTTTACATATGGTATCAGAGCGGGTTCAACCCTGCGACATTGGACCGTTATGCCTTCCACTATGTTAACTAAATGATTAAAATTATATCGCTAATTAAATTTTGAAAATTTTCCATGTAGATAATCATGGTTGGAGGACATAGGGGAAGTAGACGATGTGGTGTTGGAGGAAGAGGTGTGACATATTCGATAGTATGTTAAGAACCAAATATCAATATAACATAGAAAAACCTTCGAATAAGTACTCAACGCCTTGAAAAAGAGAGAAATTCAGATAATAATCCTCTTCGAGGGGCCAACCTCCTTATGCCAACATAAATGTCCAATTACAAGATGATTCCAAATGAAAATGTCTCCTTGGTATATATAGGTGACTAGGAGGTACAATTACAACTAATCGACTCAAGTCTACATAAATAAAATAACATTATTAATGTAATATGCCCCAATTAAGGGGTAATGAGCCACTATTTAGGGCTTAACATGCCCCTCCCCTTGAGACAAGTGTTGTCCACAACGCCTGAGTAACTATGGATGATTTTGTATAAAAGATTGATCTTCCCAAGTGGAATCTTCAGCCGATAGTTTTTTCCATTTAATGAGATACTCTGTAATGGATCTATTCCTCAGCTGGCGAATTCTTATGTCAGTGATGGCTTCAGGATCCAATATGATTTTTCCTTCATCGTCAAGTTCTGGAAATATAGTTTGAACTGGGATTTTGTCGCCTATAACCTTCTTTAAGCATGAAACATGGAAAAATGGGTGTACTCGTGAAGATGCAGGCAACTCCAATTTGTATACAATAGTACCAATCTTTTGCAACACCTTATAAGGGCCATAGTACGTTCGTGATAATTTGTTATCATTCTTGGCTTGCTTGAGGGACATCTATTTGTATGGTTGTAGTCTTAAAAAAACCCAATCCCCTACTTCAAAACTTATTTCACTACGATGTTGATTTGCTTGTTGTTTCATGCGATTCTGTGCCATGGTCAGGTTGTCCTTTAATATTTGGAGAACTTGTTGTTGATACTTGATGTGATCTTCCATTTCTTGAACCTTGAATTTTTATTTTAGAGAAGAAGTGATGGAAGGAGGGTGGTATCCATAGAGTTCCATAAATGGTGTCATTTTTGTTGCAGTATGAAAGGAAGTGTTATACCACCATTCTACTAGTGGTAACCATTTGAACCATTCTGTTTGTTTATCAGAGACAAAGAAACGAAGGTAGCCTTCCAGAAATTTGTTCACTGTCTTGGTTTGTCCATCATATTGAAGATGATAGGATGAGTTATGAGCCAATTGAGTACCCAAACAAGAAAATAATTATGTCCAAAAATGTCTAGTGAAGATGGGATCTGTATCACTTACAATAATCTTTGGGCTGGCATGTAGCTTTTGGACTGTCTCCATGAATGCGGTGGCAACTGTACTAGATTTGAAGGGATGAGAGAGTGCACAAAAGTGTTTGTACTTGGTCAGTTTATCAACAATCACCATGATGACACTCTTTCCTTCAGACTTCGGTAACCCTGTGATGAAATCCATGGAAACCTCCTATGAGCACTGACTTGGGATGGATAATGGTTGTAAAATACCTAGGGTATTAATTGTTTCCACCTTATTTTGTTGGAAAATCAAACATTCTGCCACAAACCTTTGAACATCAGTTTTATGGCCATCCTAAAAAAAATCCTTTTTGAGCCTATGGTAGGTTTTCAAAAATACGGAGTGCCCTCCTACTGGAGAGGTGTGCAATTCCAATAGTACCTTTTGTTTGAGTTGGGAGTTCTTACATAAATATAAGCGATATTTGTACCACAATGAATCATTTTTCCATGTAAATGTATCTGATGCACTGGAATCTTGCTGCAACCTTTGAATGCGAGTCCACACTTTTTCGTCATTCTTCCATTCATCCCTTGCTTCTATTATCCAATCAGGTTGGATGATTGAGATAGCACAGAGAAAGGCCTCAACATATTCATCCTTTCTTGAGATTTCATCTGCCACAACATTTTTCTTCCCTTTTTTATAGACGATTTCAAAATCATAACCCAATATCTTGGTCACCCATTTTTGTTGTTCTTCTGAAGATAGTCTTTGTTCCAAGAATTATTTAAGACTATGATGATCTGTTTTGACCTCGAAATGCCTACCTATTGGGTAAGGACGCCATTTCTTCAATGCATGTAGTATTTCCATCATTTCCTTCTCACAAATGGGTTTGTGTAAGTCCTTTCCCTTGAGTGGTCGACTTTCAAAATCCGAGGCCTTCCTTCTTGCATTAGGACATCACCAATTCCATTTCCTGAGGCATCACATTCCATAATAAAGTTTATTGTGAAGTTTGGAGTGGTCAAGACAGGAGCTTTGCACATCACCTCTTTAATTTGTTCAAAATCTTTAGTTACCTCTGGAGTCCATGAAAATGCATCCTTCTTAGTTAGTATTGTTAAAGGTGCTGCTAGTCTTCCATAGTGTTGTTAAAGATGCTGCTAGTCTTTCAGTTTATAGATCTCTATTCGTCACCCTTCTTTTTGTTCTTAGATTTACCTTCCTAAAAATCCAAGCATCTTCCCGGGTTTTCATACATGGGAAGAAGAGATGACGTGTTAACTTTGAAAGTTGCAAAGCAGATTTTGGAAAGTAAGCTGGTCTTCACAACTCCTCAGTCTCTTACTAAACAAAGTGATACAAAGGTTGATCCTGATTATTCTAGGTTTTTCAACAGTTTCAAAAGATTGAGGCTTGCTCGAAGGAAGACCCCTAGAAATAATTTTTCCCCCTTTTCCCTGCAGGCTAAGGTGTGGTGAAAGTTAAGAGAGGATTGGTATCGAGTAATCAAAGTAAGTTGTTAGACCTCCATTGCAAAATATTACGCAGATATCACCCCTCATAAAAACTTATTGCCCCCACTTCATGTTCAAAAAATTAAATTATAGGACAGATGGTGAAAGGAAAGTGATATTTAATTGTCCATCTAGTACAAAAAAGATGATGAAAGGAAATTCAGAAATGATTGCCCTCGTCTCAACATTTAAATGCATAAATATATATCGTAGTGGTGAAAGGAAATTCAGTAAAAAGGTCCAGATAACTTCACCGGGGTACTGAACAGGCCCGCTGGCAGTGAAGTAATATCTGAGATATCTGTAAGGCTATTATACGTGAATCTCACTCTGCTCTGGTAACCAATTGTTCTCGAAACTGGATCTATATCCTAAGTTTAGACAGGGCTCCCCGATTAAAAACATGTAATAGACTTCGTTTGATGCAAACCAAAAACCATAATATCTGTTGGATTTCCTAGGACTGTCTTGATTGTCCTAATGCAGACCTAAATTCAGTAAAGAGAAAGAGAAATTCATGAAAGGGACTGCAGCTGGGTGTGAAACGTATTTGAGTTTTGAAAAGATTTTCGCAAGTAAAAGACGAAATCTCTTTTTCCCTTTGTATCCTTTTCCTAGGAACAGTTTCGCTGGAATAAAGCTATTGACTCCATTTACCCAATACAGGCACGTGGTCTACTGTTCTTCCCGTCTTGGAGGAAGACGGGATCCCTAGTTGGAGTCACCTTTTCCAACTGGTTTAAATGTAAATTTTAAAGTCAAATGTTGGTCTTGAAGTTCTTTTTTCGCTTCGTGACATTTACCAACTAAAAATTTCAGTAGTCCTGACATGCAAAATAGCGAAGGATGTTATGTTTCATAAGTCACCACCTTTTATCATTAAATGAAAATTTTTACTTTTTGTACCTTGGGATAATCGTGCTTCAGGAGTTACAAGTCACAAGATTTACAAGCCTCAATGTGCAAGGTTGTGAAATTTTTTTAAAAGCTTACCTCGGGTTAAAGCTGAGAGTAAAATTCTTTAAACCCCAGTCAAGTGCTGTCGGGATTTCACATCTCGACGTTCACTCTCTCCAAAAACATTACAGTCGTAACTCTGATAGGCGAAGCTACGAAGAATTTTACTTAAGTAACCTGGGTTAGTGTCAGGGGTGATTAGTTTTGACCATGGTTAAAGTCTGTCGAGATTTCGCGACTTGGCATACACACCTCCCAAAAGATATACCTTCGAAACATCGAGTGGCGAAGTCGCGATATTGTTCAAATATTAATTAATTAAAACACTTAATCTAGTTTACCTTCTGGTTTAAATAGATCACATCATCATGATCTCAGGATTTCACGACTCGACATACGATCCTCCCAGAAACTATACCTTCGAAGCCCCGAGTCGCGATATAAATTAAAACATGATTAATTAAACACTTAATCTGGTTTACCTTCTGGTTTAAATAGATCACATCATCATGATCTCGGGATTTCACAACTCGACATACGCTCCTCCCGAAAACTATACCTTCGAAGCCCTGAGTCGCGAAGTCGTGATATAAATTAAAACATGATTAATTAAACACTTGATCTGGTTTACCTTCTGGTTTAAATAGATCACATCATCGTGATCTTGGGATTTTGCAACTCGACATATGCTCCTTCCGAAAACTATACCTTCGAAGCCCCGAGTTGCGAATTCGTGATATAAATTAAAACATGATCAATTAAACACTTGATCCTGTTTACGTTCTTGCTTAACTAAATCTAATCATTGTGATCTCGGTTTTTAGAGGCTTGAAAGGTTAGAGTGAAAACTCCCGATATGGCGAACGCCGAAAGGTTGATTAAAGTTTAAGAATGACAAATTAAAGAAGCTAAGCCAACTTAATCAGTGTTTAATGCAAATAATAATATGCACAGTCTATGAGGTAAATTTAAATTTTCCTTGCGCCAACTTGTGTCACGAACCGTCGAAATTTATGGCATTAATTGGAAATGAGGCGAAGCGACAAGTAAGTATATGGTTTTTATTGCTAAATCTGTCTCTAAAAATGATTTGACCATTCTGTTCATAAGGATGTTGAGGTTTTAAATGGTCGAAGATATAGATATTTTTCTTCTGTGTCACAAAGCTCATTTCTATTTTACGTAGAGAATCTTTCATCAAAAAACTGATTTCTGTATGTATACATATTTTTATCGTAGGAGAGATAAATCCGAATCCCCCGTCATGGCCCCACGAAAAGTGTCCAAGGCAAGTGCCAAGGTTTCAGGGCAAGGCTTGGATAATGTTTATGATACTTCACCCTGAAGCGTTGATTCTATCAAAACCTGGTCATACATCTCTGAGGTTTTACAGTCCGAGTTGGTGAACTGTTCAGATGACTCTAGTGATAATGAGAAGGATGACTTGGCCAACAAATACAAGATTTTCATCCAAGCAGAAATGCATAAAGTAGCGGCCAGGCCATGTTTTCTTCCTTACTATGACATGATCCGATGGGCGCTAGACCATGTAGATATCCCGACCAGAACCATCGTCAACAAGCAGGTCACTATTGGGACGTTTAGACCAGAACAATTACAGGCGATGTACAAGTTGCCACCCACGTCGAACTTCACATACAATGCCGAGTTTCTGGAGGAATTTAAACAGAAGACTGTGAACAATACGACAAAAACTTATCTGATTTGATCAAGGATTGGGTCTCACACCCCACGAAGTTCAGGGCCGATAGAAATGGAATTTATTCCATATCTTGTTTGGAACCACAGTTCAAATACATAGCAATGATGACCTGTAGATTGTATGGGAGGGAAGACACCACACATTTTTTCCTCCCATGGGTGCCTCTGATGCATACAGCCGTGGAAGGATGTTCCTTCGACTGGGCCAAACTGTTGTCAGATAGTCTCACCAGTCGGATTACAGAATATCAGATGCAAAGGGTGAGTGGGAAAGCTGCTCCATTCTTTATGTCCGCATACATCATGGACGCCGTGTGTTTCATGACGCCTTTTCCCTTAATGAGCTGGAGCTGGGCTCCATCGAATGCTGAGCCTATCCATGTCTACCATTCAAAGATTTGGGAGGATAAGGCCTCAGATTTCATATATGAAATTTTCAATTGGGTAATGGTACCGATGCATGTCACCATCTTCGGTAATCCACCACCCAAGATCTCAGATAGCATCGTGGCCAATTTGAGCAGTGTGGCCGACTGGTACGTGGAGGAAGAATTTTCATACATCAGGGTTTTCGACACTTCTGTCCCTCCGCATGCTCTACCATTATTTATACCTGATAGGTTGGTTTGTCGCGAGATCGCCAGGCAAACCATGATTGGTGGCATAAGAAAAGAGCTTAAAGGATTTTCAAAGAAGGTATGGCCACCTTTCTCCATTCATTTAACTACCTATTCTTTATTAGATTTTGGGCATGCAAAGGCCGATGCAGTAGCCTTGGAAGATATTAAATTGGTTCACATTGAATTCAAGAAACATGATCCACACAGGGTTGTGAGTAATCACTTGGCTAGTTGTTGTCTTAAAAGATTTGAGCATGAGAATTTGCCTCATGATGACATTTTCCGAGGTGCAAGCTCTTATGTCGAGGTTTGTCTCGGATACAATCCATGCCACCCGAAGAAAGGGCCGATGTTTTCAAATTCCAAGAACATCAATGTTGTTGCCTTCCCCCAGTATTACGGGGTGAGAATCCAATGACTGTAGAGGTGTGGAAAACGAAAGTCGAAGGCTCCAAATATTCAGCGCCCGGTCAAGAAGAACACGAGGACAAGGAAGAGCAAACGAGGGGCCCGAAACAGGAAGCCGAGACTTCCAAACCTCCAAGCGAGCCAACCTCGGTTGTTACTCTAGGGAAATCATCTAAGCAGGTCGACAATCCCATCGTTTATGTTATCCCCCTATAGTCAACGAAGGGGGTCCCAGACGCAGGTTGGGTTTTCGGCGAAGAATTAACGCCTATACCAATGGAAGAGCTACCTCCGAATGAATTTTTCTTCGATAATAAGAGAAAGGATGTCGTGAAACAAGAACTTTACCAAGAGGCAGGTACAATATCAAATAAATTTAAGATTTTAACCGATGGGAAAGATATGAAAAAGGAGGAGTTTGCAACTCAAATAGCAGGAACATTGGTGGATTTTGCTACATCCAACCAATATTCAGTCGAGACCTTAAAGGATCAGCTGAAGAGAAAAAATCGTTTGATCAAAACTTTAGAGGCTAAACTAGCTATAGTAGAGGCCACTGCCAAAGATCAGGCGAATACAGGTTTAGAACAAGCTAGAGTAGTTGATCAAAAGGAAATTGAGCAGCTCAAAGCTGATCTCGAACACATGCAATTGATGGCTTAGACAAATTAGACACAGATAGGCCAGCAAGGAGAATTGATAGAGAAGCTACAAGACAAATTAGACTTTTTCGAAAGCTAGGTAATCGATATCGGGATATTTCAATCCCAAGCTATAGAGATCAGAAAAAGAGTGTCGACAGCTCAACAAGGTCTACTTGCTAAGGTAGAAATGATTCAAAACAACTGTCAACTCATTGATCGAGTATTGGAAAAACTCACTCTCCGAGAAAAAGACGCTGGGGCGGCCCAAGTTTCTTTCCAGGAGGCTATTATAGCCACGACGAGAAGGGAAACATGCAGTAGTTCCAGGTTTTCTATCTTGGAGCAGACTCGAGGTAACATCTTGTTGAAAGAATGGGAGCACGACATATCCGAAGGCAGACAAAAAGCTAGAGTGGTAAGAAAAACTTGTGAAGAAACCTTCGATTTTATAGATGGAAGTTGGTTGGGTTCTGATGATGAAAGAAACATTGAAATACTGGGCTAGATCAATAAAACCAATCATCTTCTCAAGGTCAAGGAAAATGAAGAAAGAGAATTGGATGAAATATCAAAAACCACCCAATAGTCCAAATAGATAAATGGCTAATTAAACCGAGTGTACAATTATGTTCTATCAGTGCCAAAGACCAACAAGTGGAAGGAAAATTGCCACAACTGGAGAAGGATTGTTACACTTTCGAGGCCAATAATCAAGCATAACCTTCTAAGTTGATATCCCGGCTGGTGGAGAAGTGCGTCATTTTCACAGAGCATGCAAAGAGACAGGTTTCTGATACCAAATAAGGACAGAAACAAAGAACTGAAATGTTTAATCTCCTTTGTTGTAACAGAAAACCTCTGGAACGATTGAGATTCCAGACTATAGAAATTTGTATAAATATACATTTTGAAGAAAGAACAGAGGTTGGACCTATTTTGATCGATTGTAATAGAGACTCTCCTTTTTGAATATTAATACAAAGCAATCTGAAGACTCCTTATTCCGTCAAGACTGCGTTATGAGTTTGTTTCCTCTCTGATTTCTTGTTCAATTTCATTTCACACATATATGTTTGATGAATGTCACACCGCAATTTAGTAAAACCTCTACTATGGTGATTAATTTTAATTGTCTATATAGTTTATAGTTTTTCCTTTGTATCAGCTATTAGTAAGTACAAGACCTGTAGACTCATTAGATTTTCATATTTTATGCATTCATCAAATTTCTTTCCACCTTTTTCTTCTTCTGTTTAAAGGGCGAGATTCTCCCTTGATAGGAGCCTCGTATTATAAAAAAATTTATGTTTTTCTCACATTTTCACACACACCAATTATTTACTAGATAACACAGTTACAAGAAAAGGCCTTTGGTTTGTAATTTATCTTTTACATTAAATCATATAGTTCCCTTTTATACGATCGAATTGAGACAACATCTAAAACTTTGAAACTTTCCTTTACTTTCACTGTTCCTCTATCACTGTCCCCGTTGTAAGATAGCCTAACATTGAGCACAGTTTATCGGACCAAACACATATTTCTTTGAACCTTTTCAATACTATTCTTAAAACAACCAATACTTGGGTAGAACTTGAGTGTTTGTGGGCTACGATCGAGTAGGATATAAACATCCAGGAACAGTTGGAGGCTAGACAACGACAACCTAGAAATCGACCTTAGCTTCCTTTCCAGAAGGTTGATGCTCTACTGCTTATTACTCTTCACTCACTTTTGGATGCCTAGACACTGTACCTTCTAAGCCTTAGGTACATACTCTGGAACAACATCTTTTTGGTGCCATTGCCGGGGAAAGAAGTTACGAAACCTTTTCCCTGGGAAGAACGACATTCTCGCAAGTTTCACCCTTTGATAGTGAACAAAGAGTGAACACCCTTTAAAGGATTTTCTTATCTTTCACTTGGCGACTCCACGTTTAAAATAAGCTGGCATCTGGTCGAAGGAATACTAGACAAAACCCAGAGGGAAAACAGACCACGCCTATTTTCGATCCCGAAAAAATACTGAAAACTAGAGGTCCCCTTAAGCCAACTACTGTAGTCTACCAGCTTAAGTACCCACAACCCAAGATAAAGAGTTTGTTTGAACCTTCAACTTCGCACAGTTCCCCTCCCAAAACCATCAATCCAACTTTATATCTCTCTGATATTAAAAGTGAAACCCGTTCAGTAACTGCTGACGCATACAGAGGTAAAAGCCCTGCAGTGTATTTATTAGAGATCGATATCCCACCAACTTTTCAGTTAGATCTCACAACCTCACCAGATCTCAGAGAGTATACATTACACTCATATTACACGCCCGCGATTTCCCCTAATTACATTTCTTGCAAGTCCGAAGAGTTAAGTCCTCGCATCACTTATCACCCATCTTTGGTTTTCTTGTCTCACGAAAAAGCTAAAGATTCTCTTTTCGTGTTCCGGAACCCTCTATACAATACACTGTTTCCCTATCTAGTAGTACCGATGGCGGCCGCTGGAGGAGGAGGTGGAGGGGTTTTCGGAGGTGGTGGAGTTTTAGGAGGTGGTGGGGCTCCAGGAGGAGGAGTAGGAGGCCAAGGGCCTCTCCCCCCTCCAAGAGTTTTCACTAAAGTGGCTGCAAGATATGCACCTTTGGTTCTACCTGTCCCTCTTCATAACCTTCCTGAAAATTATATAAAAAACATACCTAAGTTTACAGGAGAAGGAGACTTGACCGCAACCGAACATATAAACTTTTTTGATCAGTTCGCGGATATCCTAGGTCTCGAGCACGAAGACGTGTATTCGAGGCTGTTTGTTCAAAATTTCGAAGGACAGGTACGAACCTGGTTTCGAAGCCTACCCGCAATATCGATATTATCCTACGATGCCCTAGAAGATGCCTTCCTTAGACAGTGGGGTGAAAGGAAAGACCACTTGTATTATTTGACTGAGTTCGGATCTTTAAAGAAAAAGAATTCGGAAACAGTTATGGAATTTATTCAAAGATTTAATAAGCTTTATAATAAAATCCCAACTGAGGTTAAACCATCCCAACCTGCAGCCAAAGTAACCTTCGCGGGAGCTTTCAAACCCGATTTTCCCCTTCTCTTAAGAGAAAGAAGAGGGGATACCCTAACCCGAATGCAAGTTGATGTTGTGGAAATCGAGTCTAACATGATGGCTTCTGGAAAATTGAAAGCTAAGGTAGAAATGGGAAACTGAGAAACGAGACGTTTCAGGGAACAAGCCGGACCCTCAGGGTCTAATAGATCCACAGACGACAAAATGGATGATATGGCTAGGATAATTAAGGAATTGTGAAATAAAATTTCTAGGATGGAGCTAGATCAATATAAGGCCGATCCTTTCATTAAAAGGGAATTCAGGAGAAACCCCAATCTTCAAAATCAACAAAGAAAGACTAAAAATGAAGATCAGAAAATCCAAACCCCTTTAAAAAATGAAAATTTTATAGGAGGAAATGACCTGGAATATTTCGAGGGTCTGGAAGAAGATGTGACAAATTTGGGTGATGACTGCACTCAACCTTATGTAACTAAAGAATATTATGAGAAGTCTTTAAACACATAGCAACCCTCAGATACAAATGATGACATAAACAATATAGATGCCCCTGACTATCAAGAAGTAATTAATTCAATAATGGTCGAAGTCCAACCTAGATATAACCTAAGGTCTAGAAACAAATCTGCGTTGATTTCTCAACCCAAGAAAATTCTCCCTAGAGGTGAAGTATACGTGCCAGCCCCAAAAGAGACCAAAACATCTACTAACAAAATAAAAGGGGTAGACTTGTTGGATCCTAAAACCAAGGAGGTTGAAACCCAAACAAGGGAAACCAAGACAGCTGAGGCACCCACACCAGTAAATAAACTCACAAGTAATAAATCAACTTAGACAAATAAGTTGGAGAAGAGAGAGTCCGATATTTCAACCAGAGAAATGGACAAAGGTAGCGATGGTTTTAGTTTTGAAAATGAGATAAATAAGATCAAAATATCGATCCCTCTGGTTGAATTAGCAAAGAATCCTACATATTGTAAGCAGATAACCAAAGTGATAGGTTGTTCGGATCAAGAAAGTCAATTAGACGTGATAAACTTGGGAGATGATAAGCCCAATATCACTTTTGGTCCACATTTCGAGGGGGCCAGAGACACCGTCGCTCCTTTCTATATCACCCTAAATGTGCATGATTGACTGCTGCATAACTGCATGCTAGACTCTGGAGCTTCACATAATGTGATGCCCAAAACTACTATGGATAGATTAGGCCTCGAGATCACCAGGCCTTACAGAGATCTCTACTCTTTCGATTCGATAAGAGTTAAGTGCATGGGTATGATAAAAGATTTAGTAGTCACCCTTGCACAGGTCCTAGTCAAAAACATCCTGATGGATGTAGTTATTGTTGATATCCCCCCAAAGTATGGCTTTCTTCTATCAAGGTCATGGGGAGCCAAACTTGGGGAGTCCCTCCAACTAGACATGACTTACACCACAATTCCTGTGTTTGGTGGAAAACTTACTCGGTTATACAGGGAAGCGAGGTTAGCCTATACAGTGAGCGATCCTCAGAATCCTAACAAGTTTCATGTTTACATTGCTGATCAAGATCTAGGAAATTGTATTTTGTCTTTTGATGATGGTATAGATAGCTACACAGAAGAAAATTACATAGATGAGAAAGAATCATAAAATATGCATAGTACTGGAATCTGGAAAATGTTTTTTGATGGTGCCCTGTCATGTGAAGGAGCAGGTGCAGGGGTACTTTTTGTGGCACATGAAAATAAATTTGTTGTCCCTTTCTCTTACAGGCTTCAATGGGATATAGACTATACCAACAATGTATGTGAGTATGAAGCCTTGATATTAGGATTGGAAGCTGCCAGGAAGCTGAACATAAAGAACCTAGAAGTATATGGAGATGTAGAGTTGATAATCAAGCAGATAAATCGACAATACCAGGCCAAGCACCCGAGATTGAGATCGTACAGAAATTGTGCCTGGGATCTAATGGAAAATTTATTCTCATCTGTAAATATCCACTTCATCCCATGCATTGAAAATTTATAGGCCGACTCGTTAGCCAAGGCAACCTCGACGTTCGCTCCCCCTACATATTTTAAATTAAAATACCACATATAGGTAAGGCACAGACCATCCATCCCGAACAACATACAACATTGGCAGGTTTTCGAGGATGATGAACAGATCAGGAAATTCCTAGAAGCAGTGGGCGACTTCTCTGAAACTCACATTGATCAAGAGAATCAAAATGATCACATATGGATCATGCAAGAAGGAGAGGATCCTCAAGAGTTCCAGGAAAAGATTGCAAATCATCGCATGTTGGTTCTAAAGAACAATTAGATTCTGAAAGGACTAATTCCCCTGGAGAGACTGTTCGATCAAAATGACATACCCTTGAAATCCACCCTGTAACCCCAACCAGAGGAGGTTGAAGACTACGATGTAGGGAACAAAGAAGAACCTAGGATGGTAAAAATATCGAAGTACCTTCCTCATGAGGTAAAAATCAAGTATAAAGAATTTCTTAGACAATATAGAAATGTTTTCACTTGGTCTTACGAAGAGCTGAGAACATATGACACCACTGTGATCGAACACAAGATACCTCTAAAACCTGGTGTCAAACCCTTTCGACAAAAACTCAGACATATCAACCCTATTTTATTACCTGTGGTCGAAAAGGAAGTTTAAAAACTCTTGGATGCAAAAATAATAGTACCTCTGAGATACTCCGATTGGGTAGAAAACCTAGTCCCCGTCAGAAAGAAGAGTGGGGAGATCAGACTGTGTGTGGACTTTAGAAATCTGAATAAGTCCTCCCTCAAAGATAACTACCCTCTACCCAAAATGGATCACGTTTTAGAAAAGGTAGTTGGGGCAAATAGGATGTCGATGATCGATGGGTTCTCTGGGTATAATCAAATCATCGTAAGTGAAATCGATAAAGAGAAAACAACTTTCACTACCCCTTGGGGTACTTTTATGTATGATAAAATTCCTTTTGGTTTAATGAATGCAGGAACTACCTTTCAATGTGCGATGGACATTGCTTTCATTAGTGAAAGGGATAAATTTGTGGTCATTTATCTTGATGATCTAACTGTTTTTTCTAAATCTGATGAAGATCATCTGGTACATCTCAAGCAGACGTTTGAGAAATGTCGTAAGTTTGGTCTGTCTTTGAATCCCAAAAAGTCCCACTTCGCCATGCAAGAAGGTAAACTCTTGGGCCATATTGTGTCTCGAGACGGTATTAAAATCGATCCTAAAAGAGTTGAGGCTATAGATACTATAAATATTCCTAGAAATGTAAAAGAAATTCAGTCATTTTTAGGAAAAATAATTTTTTTGAGGAGATTTATTCCAAACTTTGTTGAAATCGTGAAATTGATCACAGATATGCTAAAGAAAAACAACGAAGTGAAATGAATAGTAGAAGCCAAAGCGGCGTTTGCACACATCAAGAGAGTCATAAGTGAGGCACCTGTACTGGCAAGCCCTGATTATCAAAAATATTTTCTTATTTTCTCATTCGCCTCCGAACACACAATCATCGCGGTACTCCTCCAGAAAAACAAAGAAGGTTTCGAACAGCTGATAGCCTTTTTTAGCAAGATTCTCAGAGACCCAGACCTTAAATACGATATAATGGAAAAGAAAGCATATGCTATGGTGAAGGAGTTGAAAGCATTCAGAACCTAAGTGCTACATTCCAAGATAATCGCGTATGTACCTACCAGTTCTGTAAAGGATATTTTGGTTCAATCTGACAGTGATGGAAGAAGGGGATGTTGGCTTGCAAAAATTCAAGAATTCGACCTGCAAATAAAACCAACGAAATTGGAAAAAGGACAAGGTTTGGCCAAACTCTTAGCATAATCAAATTTCAGAGTTCTCAGTATAAATGGCCTACAAGGATATGAAGAAGGTGTGGACATGAACGAGTGTGATGAGCCAACAAGTGCAATCAGAATCGAAGAGAAGTTTGACTCATCAGAATGGTACAAAAACATAGTGTCTTACCCGAGGACATTGAAATGCCTTAGTGATTTATCCCCATCCAAAGCCAGAATGCTAAAATTACATGCGGTCAAATACTGTATATCCGATAATCAATTATATTGGAAGGACCCACTAGGTTTCATGTTGGTCTGTTTAGTCAAATCATAAACATAGAGGGTGATAAGAGAATTTCATGAAGGAGTCTACGGGGGACACCACGCTTCGAGGGCGACAACTTATAAGATCTCGAGGGAAGGGTATTATTGGCCAAAACTTTTCTCAGACATAAATGCCAAAGTCAGAGCCTGTAACTCGTGCCAACTGTTCATAGGCAAGCATAAACTCCCAGCGCTACCATTGGTGCCGGTCAAAACAGAAGCCCCTTTCCAACAATGGGGACTATATTTTATAGGCGAAATCAACCCCCATTCTGGCGCTCAACACAAATGGATCCTGACTGCCACAGATTACTTCACTAAATGGGTAGAGACTATTCCAACCAGAAAGGCAACATATTTAGTGGTAATAGACTTCTTGGAAGACAAAATTTTGTCTAAATTTGGCTGCCCCCGAGAAATAGTCACAGATAACGCCTAGGCTTTCAAATCTATGGCTATGATTAGCTTTTGCCAGAAATACAATATCATACTCGATCATTCCATGACTTATTATCCCCAAGGAAATGGACTAGCTGAGTATTCAAACAAGAGTCTGATAAATGTAATTAAGAAGTGTTAGACGATAATAAAAAATCTTTGCATGTGCATTTGAAATACGCCTTATGGGCGAATCAGATAGGCACAAAAAAATCTATCGGAACCTCACCTTTCCAAATGGTGTACGGGACCGACGTGGTATTACCGATAAATCTAGCGCTCCCCTTGATGAAATTATGGCAAGATGAGAAAGAAGAATCGAATCATGTTACCAGAAGGATAAATCAACTAATTGAAGTG
>JASDQU010103229.1:54717-76417 GCA_032191745.1 Picea mariana | reverse complement strand
ATGGAAATTTTGAGTGCAAGATGTATATCACGGAACAAGAAGAAAAAAGTTCAAAAGTGCCAACCCGACAACTGCGAGAATAAAATTGGCTAAGTATGGAAAGGAAGAACGATCGATTGGATTCTTCATGTGAGAATATAGATGGAGATGAAGATATGTCATCCCGCCAACGCTAGAACCCCCAAATTTCTAATATATTGAAAATTGTAGGATTTTAGTATTAAACCTTTGGTGCTGCATATTTGGAGGTGAGGCGATCGAGGGTCAAATTGTATCTCTTTGGAATGATGATGTTTTCATGTGGAAAAACTGTATATCGTGAAACTTCGGGTACTGCTTACTAGTCATGAAAAATTGGAAACACAATCTTGAGCACGCCAGTCCAGGAACCCATAATCGAAAAAGTGTCTAAGTATGAAACAGGGATACATAGTAAATGTACAATGTCATGGAAATACAACCAAATTGGGGCTAAGTATTGAAAGGAACGGTGGATGGTTGGGCTCGTGATGGGGCATTCCAGCAGAAAAATTGTATATTGTGAAATGTCGGGAACTATTTGCAAGTTGCAAAATATTCCAAACATAATTTTGAGGCCGTCAATCCGAGAACCCGCAATCAAAAAAGTGTCCAAGTATGGAATAGGGAAACGCTAGCCCATACTTGTTTTCTCTAATATGTTGAAATTTTATCTGGAAAAATCTTATTTGCATGTTTCTTGACAAGTTCTGTAGGGATGGTTAGTAGTCGAGACTTCGGCTTATTAATGACGATCCTTACGGTAGTTGCATGATGGTTTTTTAGTCAAGGATGATTTTAAGGATGGAAATTTATTTTAAAATGTAGAAACCTTGGAGAATCTTACTAATCCCTCATATGCCAACTATAAAATGTTTGACAATATTTTTGTAAAAATATTCAAATTTCTAAGGGTATGGGACCCAACCATGGTCGGTCGGATTTGTCATGTGAGGATATAGATGGATATGAAGATATGTCGGCTCACCAACGCTGGAAACCGCAATCATAGAAAGGAGACTAAGTATATAACCAGAAAGAGATAATACATGGGAAGAAAAAAAGGGAAAAGGGGCTAAGGAGTTCGCGGTGGAATTGTAGATCACGGAAATTTTGAGTGCAAGATGTATATCACAGAACAAGAAGCAACAGAGTTTGAAAGTGCCAACCAGACAACCATGGGCATAAAATTGGCTAAGTATGGAAAGGAACAGTGGTTGGTTAGATTCATCATGTGAGGATATAGATAGAGATGAAGATATGCCATCTCGCCAATGTTAGAACCCACGATCATAGAAATACAACTAAGTATATAACTAGAAAGAGATAATAGACGGGAAGAAGACAAGGGAAAAAGGGCTAAGTATCTCATAGAAGAACATCTACTATTCATTTATTAATGCCAATCCTTTTGAACCTATGGTGAGTTCTCACTAGTAAGAGCATAAATTGCAAATCACAGAAGTTCTTTGGGTGCAAGATGTATATGAATAAATAGGGGAAATAAGTGTTGGATACCACAAACATGGGACCCGGTAATCAGATAATTGGATAAGTATTGAAAGGGACCGTAGTCAGTCGGACTCATGGTGTGAATATATTGATAAAGAGTTGTCAATTTGCGAATCTAGGAGGCCATGATCATATAGATGCGACTAAATATAGAACCACAAAGGGATAATAGAGGGGGAGAAAAAAGGAAAAATTAAGAGAAAGTGTTTATATTTATTCCAATAGTATTCATATTAATATATATTAATAGATTATTTCTGGTCCAAATGTAGATCATCTTCCAACTTGCAGAATCTTGTTTGGTTCACAACTTTCATTGAAATCCATAAGCAACATCTATTGTTCTTTTATTAATGCCATTCCTTTCGAACCCCTGGTGATTTCTCACTAGTAAAAGAATAAATTGCAGATCATGGAATTTCTTTGGGTGCAAGATGTATATGACGGAACAAGGGACATAAGTGTTGGATACCACAAATCTAGGACCCGATGATAAGATAATTAGCTAAGTATTGAAAGGGACCATGGTCGATCGGGCTCATGGTGTGAAGATATAGATAACGAGTTTCCAATTTGTGAATCCATGAGGCTGTGATCATATAGATGTGACTAAATATAGAACCACAAAGGGATAATAGACGGGGGGAAAGAGGAAAAATTAAGATTTTTTATACATTCCAGTGGACAAATTGTATATTGCGGAACTTCGGGCACTGTTTTCAACTCATGGAAGATTCAAAACACAATTTTGAGGCCGTCAATCCGGGAACCAGAAATCGAAAAAGTGTCCAAGTATGGAACAGTGAAACGCTGGTCAGGACTTGTTTTCGCTAATATATTGAAATTTGTAATAGCTTTTCCATTACCTGGCAAGATCTTCTTTGCGTGTTTCTGGACAAGTTCTGTAGGGATAGTTAGTTCTCGAGAATTTTTCTTATTAATGACTATGTTTATGGTTGTTGCATGATGTCATTTTAGTATTAAACATTTGGTGTTGGATATATGGAAAGAAGTACGAGGATGGGAAGAACATGAAATAATGACTAGGAGTTGGATATTTCGTGAACCCACCAACACTAGGATACAAAATAGGGTGACAAGGTCTCTCCAGAAGACGCGAGGCCCCGACGACCAAATTGTATAGCTCGGAATATTTGAATTCATAATGTGTAACATGGAAGAGGGGATGATATCAGAGTCCGGTAATTAATTTGTATATGGCGGAGGACCGGGTGCCAATTCTTTTATACTAGTGTGTTTAGTTGTCACTAGTAAGAGCATAATTAATGTATATTAGGAAGGATGCAAAGTTAGTGGGGATGGAAGGAAGTGACAGATACTTTGAGCGAAGTTAATGTATTCGAGGATCCCATGGTGGAATTATAGATCAAGGAAGTTTTGAATGCAATATTTATATCACAGAATAATAAGAAGTTGAGTTTGTAAGCACCAACCCAACAACCACGGCCATAAAATTGGCTAAGTATGGAAAGCAACAATAGTCGGTCGGATTCGTCATGTGAGGATAAAGATGGAGATGAAGATATGTTAGCCCAACAAACCTGGAACTAGATATCATATAAAGGTGACTAAGTATATAACTAGAAAGCGATAATGGACGGGAAGAAGAAAATGTGAGTTCGTATGTGCCAACTCGACAACCACAACCATAAAATTGACTAAGTATGGAAAGAAACAATGGTTGGTCAGATTTATCACATGAGGATATATATGGAGATGAAGATATGTTAGCCCGCCAACCATACAACCCACGATCATACAAAGGAGACTAAGTATATAACCATAAAGAAATAATCGATGGGAAGAAGAAAAGGGGAAAAGGGCTAAGTATCTCATAGTAGAAAATCCATTTTTTGTTTATTAATGCCAATGTTTGCGAACCCCTGTTGGGTTCTCACTAGTAAAAGCATAAATTGCAGATCACAAAATTTCTTTGGCTGCAAGATGTATATGATGGAATAGGGGAAATAGGTGTTGGATACCATGAACTCGGGACCTGGTGGCCAGATAATTGGCTAAGTATTGACCAATAGAAATTTTTTATATTTATTTCAATAGTATTCATATTAATATGTATTAATAGATTATTTTTGTTTCAAATGCAAATCATCTCCCAATTTGCAGGATGTTGTTCGGTTCAAAAATTTTGTTGAAACCACAAAAGTTTTGAGTGCAATATGTATATAATGCAATAAGAATTAGGAGAGTTCGAAAGTGCCAACCCAACAACCGCAGCCATAAAATTGGCTAAGTATGGAAAGGAATAGTTGTCAGTTGAATTCATCATGTGAGGATATATATGGAGATGAAGATATGTCAGCCTACCAACCCTGGAACCCACAATCATAGAAAGGTGACTAAGTATATAACCAGAAAGAGATAATAGACGGGAAGAAGAAAAGGCTAAAGGGATAAGTATCTCACAGAAAAAAACCTATTGTTCCTTTATTAATGCCAATCTTTTCGAACCCCTGGCGAGTTCTCACTAGTTAAATCATAAATTGCAGATCACAAAAGTTCTTTGGCTGCAATATGTATATGATAGAACATGGGACATAGGTTTTCAATACCACAAACCCATGACCCATTGGCCATATAATTGGCTAAGTTTTGGCCAAGAGAAAGCTTTTATATTTATTCCAATAGTACTCATATTAGTATATATGTACAGATATTATCAAATAGAAGAAGTTGCAATATATTCAAGATATTGAATAGGAACATGGAGTCAACACTTGAGTTTCTTTGTTGTAATAGTCATTAATTCATTCTATTTACGAGACCCGAAGAATGAAAGTAGGATGGGTCATCCAATTTATTTCTTTAAGTATAGGGTAGGCACCACATAAGTATGGCCTATGAAAAATTATTCTTCCATGTAAAATGTAAGGAATGAACAGAGTAACCTTTATTTAAATGGAAGTATTGTGCAGCAGAAAGAAAAGCTTGTCGTCCATGTTTAACAAAACATAGAAAAAAAGTACAAAATAAAATGAAAAGCAATACTAGAGATTGGAAAAAACCCTAAAAAATAAAACCGCAAATATTGTATATTCAAATAAGATGGGTTACAAAATACAGCTGAGATTATTTTCCACAATGACTGTGATTTGGCCTGTTGTCGACCAATAAAAAATATGTACAATAATGAAGCTTGTTGACAGTCTTCTTGACAATCAAATGCTCAATTCGTAAAAAACAACGAGTTGAATATCAATTTTGGGTCTTGGACTTAATTGGTGCTACCAATTAGATCTATCCCAGTTTTTTGAATAGCTTGTCTCTTTTAGATATCATTGGCTAGTTATCAAAGAGTATCAAAACTACAACATGCAGGGTCAGTAGTGATCCAAAAATGGAAAGAATTAATAACAAATTGACATTAACAAGATTCTCATGAATGATCAAAGAGTTCAGACATCATAGACCATGCTGCAAATAAGAGAATATAACAGCAAAAATAAAGAGAAATAGAGAACAAGAACTTGTTAAAGGAGTTCACCAATGTGTGGCTACGTCTCCAAGACTGCTTCCAAGTGGAGGATGTATTTATTGATCTTTAAATGCTCAAGTTCTCTTTACAATGGTTATTTATATTAAAAACATGCTTCTAATCTATTTTACAATACCTCCTTATGCATATGCACACATGCCTCAACATTCTCCTCTCAAAACATGACTAAATATCCCTCAAAACATGAGAAATGGGCCATTAACTCAAACTCCCCTTTACATTCCCTACATACAAAGTACCCTCTCAAGATCAATAAGATTGGTTTATATATTTTTTAGGCTCAGTTGGAGAAGCCCAAATTCCCACAAATATATGGCCTCTTTTTGGGATCAAATCCCCCTCCAAATGGCCAAGAAATCTCCAAAAATGCCTAATCTGGGCCAAAACTATAGTAAAATAGGTACTATGTTACAAAAAATTAAAATTAGCCCTTCTGGCTTGGAAGCACGCACCTGATGCAGGGTCATATGGATTAATATGGCCAAGCGCCAGCCCCCTAGGGGATGCGTGCTGGCCCTTACCTCCACTAGATCCATTCGCATGTATATATGAAATCACCGAGGGTTTGATTGGCACACTCAACTATTGGTCATCGCCCCGATTTGTATGGCATCAATTCCCGCTGGTGGTTAAGCCCTATCCCGTGGCCCCCTATTCCCATAGATTATCTGTGTAGTGGAGCGCCAAACCATTGACATGTGGGTTGTATGGTAGCAATGTGATCACGGGTTGGGGCTAGACCCCAACCCCCTTCCGCCTCTACCCATACCATAATCACACTTTAAATATTTTAATGTGGCATTGGTATAACAAGTCACACGGTGGTGGGTTGGTAATTGGCCCGTCCAAAGCGCTTCCCTTTCAAGATTCTCGAGGTTGAATCTACTAGAGTCCAACAATCCCTTTTACATATGCCAATGAATAATGGGGTGCCACATGGCAGCCCATGTCTGGGCCACGTGGCACCATTTAACTTGCCTGTGAATGGGACACTAGTCAAATGATAAATGGTCCATGTCTGCCACACCTTCCTAGTCAGTATACCCATCCTCTTCCATGTCATCTTCCAAGTGTCACGATGCCATGTCAGTATGATGACGTTAGCATGATGTCATGTTGATGTCAGCGTTGACTAAATTCCTGTTGACTGTTGACTTTTTTCATGTTTCGGAAATCAATCAGAGTGTGATAACTTTGGCATACAGTGTCCATTTGAGGAAGTAAATATATGGCTGAAATCAACGCAACGAGATGAATGCAATGGAATTAGTTTCATCTGATTCCAACAACTTTCATTTTTGAGCATTTTCTAAACCTAAGGTGCCTCCTGGATCATTCCTCCCCACTTGGAAGCTTTTGGACCATCAAAATTCTGGTATCAGTTGGTAAATAAGTGAGGATAGTGTGTCCTCAATTTTTCGGTCTCCATCCACTTGGTATGAATTGTATTTGTGCCCTTCAATCCCACTGGAAGATACTCCACATCACCCCTGCGAGAAGTACAGACTCTTTTGTCCGAAATGGTGTCTTTCTGCAACTCATTCATATACTCAAGAGAAAAATATTCAATGATGGGAATAATAACATTCTCTCCTTGATCCTCGATCATAGGAGGCTCATACAATCTCAATTTTTTCACATTTACATTTGAATAAATTTGCATCTATGGAGGCAATTCTAACCAGAAAGCATTAGTACCAATCTTTTTTAAAATTTTGAAAGGACCATAACGAATTGGTTTTAGCTTTTTACCTTCTCCTTGCATTCATTCCTTGTTGATGTATAACCAGACTTGATCTCCTACTTTGAACTGATGATCAACTCAATGCATATAATTCCTTTCCTTGTACTTGTCTTGGATTTTCTCCAACTATTCATGTACCATCTAATGAATCAATTGGATCCATTCAATGAACTTTGTATCCCTATTCACATCACTGTGTCCTTCTATTGCAATGTCTTTCCCAAAGACAAAATCCAAAGGATATTTTGGCAAGTACCCCAAACATGTTTCAAATGGAGATATCTGAGTAGAAGAATGCTTGGCTTGATTATATGCATGTTGCACATAACACAAATGTTCATCCCAAAGCTTAGGATGTTTGTTGCAATATTCCCAAAGTATATGTAATATTGTTATGTTCACCACCTCTGTCTACCCATCCATCTATGGATGAAATGTTGTTCTCTTCTTTAGCATGGTGTCCATAAGTTCCCACAAGCTTGACCAAAATTTCCCCATGAACCTGGAGTCTCGATCAGATACAATAGAAGTAGGTAAACCAAAATGAGCCCATACATTTTCAAAGAACATTTGAGTTGTTTGTTCAACTGTGACTTGCTTTTTACAAGGAATTAGAAAACACATCTTGTTGAACCTATCCACAACTACATACAAGTAATCGTGACCTTTTCTAGACATAGGAAATCCCCCCAAAAAATCCATAGATACACTTTCCCATGGTCTAGAAGGAATAGGAAGTGGAGTGTACAATCCTATCTTTCTATTACTTGGTTTGCGTATTGGACACATAGTACATCCTTTTACAGATTTAGAAACATTTTCATGTATTCAAGGCCAATAACAAAATCTTTGTAACTGAGTGTTGGAGCGGCCTTTTTCAACTGGTTTAAATGTATTTTTTTAAAGTCAAATGTTGGTCTTCAAGTTCTCTTTTGCTTCGTGACATTTACCAACTAAAAATATCAGTAGTCCCCACATGTGAAATAGTGAAGGATGTTATGTTTCATAAGTCACCAAATTTTACCGTTAAACGATAATTTTTACTTTTTGTACCTTGGGATATCACGATTCAGAAGTTACAAGTCACAAGATTTACAAGCCCCGATGTGTGAAGTCGCGAAAAGTTTTTAAAAAATCTCACCTCTGGTTAAAGCTGAGAGTAAAATTCCTTAAACCCTAGTCAAGTGTTGTCGGGATTTCGCGTCTCGGCGTTCACTCTCTCCAAAAACCTTACCATCATAACTTTGATAGGCGAAGTGGCGAGACTTTTATATAATTAACCCGGGTTAGTGTCAGGGGTGATTAGTTTTTTGACCATGGTTAAAATTTGTTGGGATTTCGCAACTCGACATACGCACCTCCCAAAAGCTATACCTTTGAAACCCCGAGTGGTGAAGTCGCAATATTGCTTAAATATTAATTAATTAAAACACTTAATTTGGTTTACCTTCTGATTTAAAGAGATCACATCATCGTGATCTCAAGATTTTGCGACTCAGCATACGCTCCTCCTGGAAACTATACCTTCGAATCCCCGAGTCGCGAAGTCACGATATTAATAAAAACATGGTTAATTAAACGCTTAATCCTGTTTACATTCTGGCTTAACTATATCTAATCATCGTGATCTCGGGTTTTAGGGGCTCGAAAGATTAGAGTGAAAAATCTCGATACGGCGAACGCCGAAAGGTTGATTAAATTTTAAGAAAGCCAAATTAAAGAATCTAATCCAGCTTAATCAGTGTTTAATGCAAATACTAATATGCATAGTCTACGAGGTAAATATAAATTTTCCTTGTGCCAACTTGTGTCATGAACCGTCGAAATTTATGGCATTAATTGGAAATGAGGTGAAGCGACAAGTAAGGATATGGTTTTTATTACTAAATCTGTTTCTAAAAATGATTTGACCGTTCTGTTCATAAGGACGTCGAGGTTTTAAATGGTCGAAGATACAAATCTTTTTCTTCAGTGTCGCAAAGCTCATTTCTATTTTACGCAAAGAAGCTTTCCTCAACAAACTGATTTTTGTATGTATACATATTTTTACCACAAGAGAGCTAAATCAGAACCCCCCATCATGGCCCCACGAAAAGCGTCGAAGGAAAGTGTTGAGAGTTCAGGGCAAGGCTCGGATAATGTTTATGATACTTCACCCTGAAGCATTGATTCTATCAGAACCTGGTCATACATCTCCGACGTTCTACAGTCCGAGTTAGTGAACTGTTCAGATGACTACAGTGATAATGAGAAGGATGACTTGGCCACCAAATACAAGATTGTTGTCCAAGAAGAAATGCATAAAGCAGCTTCCAAACCACATCTTCTTGCTTACTATGACATGATCCGATGGGCGCTACACCATGTAGATATCTTGACCAAAACCATCATCAATGAGCAGAAGGTCACTATTGGGACCTTTAGACCAGAACACTTACAAGAGATGTACAAATTGTCATCCATGCCGAACTTCACATACAATGCCAAGTTTCTGGAGGATTTTAAATAGAAGGAATGCGAGCAATATGACAAAATCTTATCTGATTTGATCAAGGATTGGGTCTCACACTTCGCGAAGTTCAGGGCAGACAGTAACGATTTCTATTAAATCTCTTCTTTGGAACCACAATTCAAATACATAGCGATGATGACCTGCAGATTATATGGGAGGGAGGACACCATGCATTTCTTTCTCTACTGGGTGCCTCTGATGCATACAGTCGCCGAAGGCTGTTCTTTTAACTAGGCCAAGCTATTGTCAGGAAGTCTGACCAGCTGGATTATAGAATATCGGACGCAGATAGAAAATGGGAAGGTCACTTCATTTTTTTTGTTTGCATACATCATGGACGCTGTGTGTCTCATGACGCCTTTCCCCTTAATGAGTTGGAGTTGGGCTCCATCGAATGTTGAGCCTATCCATGTCTACCATTCAAAGCTTTGGGAGGATAAGGCCTAATATTTCATATAGGAAATTTTCAATTGGGTAATGGTACCGATGCATGTCACTATATTCAGTAATCCACCACTCAAGATCTCAGATAACATCGTGGACAATTTGAGCAGTTTCGTCGACTGGTATGTGGAAGAAGAATTTTCATACATCGGGGTTTTTTATGCTTATGTCCCTCCGCATGCTCTGCCATTACTTATACCCGATAGGTTGGCTTGTCACGAGATCGCCAAGCAAACCGTGATTGGTGGCATAAGAAAAGAACTTAAAGGATTTTCAAAGAAGGTATGGCCACCTTTCCCCATTCATTTAAATACCTATTCTTTATTAGATTTAGGGCATACAAAGGTCAAGGCAATAGCCTTGGAAGATATTAAATTGGTCCACATTGAATTCAAGAAACACGACCCACATAGGGTCGTGAGTAATCACTTGCCTAGTTGTGGCCTTAAAATATTTGAGCATGAGAATTCACCTCTTGATGACATTTTACGAGGCACGAGATCTTATGCCGAGGTTTTGGCTCAGATACAAGCCCTGTCACCTGAAGAGAGTGCCAATGTTTTCAAATTCCAAGAACATCGACGGAGCTACCTTCCCCCAGTATTACAAGGTGAGAATCCAACGACCATAGAGGTGCAACAAACAAAAACCGAAGGCTCCAAAGATTTAGCACCCGGCCAAGAAGAACACTAGGATAAGAAAGAGAAAACTAGGAGCCTAAAATAAGAAGCTGAGACTTCCAACCTTCCAAGCGAGCCAACCTCACTTGTTAATCCAGGGAAATCATCTAAGCAGGTCGGTAATCCCATCGTTTCTATTACCCCCCTATAGTCCACAAAGGGGGTCCCAGATGCAGGTTGGGTTTTTGGCGAAGAATTAACGCCCATAACAATGGAAGAGCTACCTCTGAATGAATTCTTCTTTGATAAGAAGATAAAGGTTGTCATAAAACAATAACTTTACCAAGAGGCGGGTATAGTATCAAAGAAATTTAAAATTTTGACTGATGGGAGAGCTACGAAAAAGGATGAATTTGCAACTCAAATAGTAGGAACATTGGGGGCTTTCGCTACAGCCAACCAATATTCAGTCGGGACCCTAAAGAATCAGTTGAAGAGAAAAAATTGTTTGATCAAAACATTAGAGGCTAAACTATCTACAGCAGAGGCCGCTGCCAAAGATCAGGTGAATACATGTTTAGAATAGGCTAGAGTAGCTGATCAAAAGGAAATCGAGCGGATCAAAGTTGATCTCGAACAGACACAGCTGATGGTTTAGACAAATCAAATACATATAGGCCAACAAGGAGAATTGATAGAGAAGCTACAAGCCAAGTTAGACTTTGCCGAAATCCAGGTAATCGATATCGGGATATTTCAATCCCAAGCTATAGAAATCAGAAAAAGAGTGTCGGAAACTCAACAAGGTCTACTTGCTAAGGTGGAAATGATTCAAAACAACTGCCAACTCCTTGATAAAGTATTGGAAAACCTCACTCTCAAAGAAAAAGACATTGGGGTGGCTCGAGTTGCTTTCCAGGAGGCTATTATAGCCACGATGTGAAGGGAAACAGACAGTAGTTATAGGTTTTCTATCTCAGAGAAGACCTGAGGTAACATCTTGTTGAAAGAATGGGAGCGTAACATATCCGAAGGTAGACAACAAGATAAAGAGGTAAGAAAATCTTGTGAATAAATCTTCAGTTTTCTAGATGGGAGTTGTTTGGGTTCTGATGATGAAAGCAACACTGAAATACTGGGCCAGATCAATACAGCCAAGCATCTGCTCAAGATCAAGGAAAATGAAGAAAGAGAATTGGTTGAAATATCACAAATAACCTAGGCATACATAGTCCAAATAGATAAATGGCTAATTAAACTGAGTGTACAATTATGTTCTATCAACGCCAAAGACCAACAGGTGGAAGGAAAATTGCCACAATTGGCGAAGGATTGTTACACTTTCGAGGCCAATAATCAAGCATAACTTTCTAAATTGATATCCCAGCTGGTGGAGAAGTGCGTCATTTGCACAAAGCATGCGAAGAGGCAGGTTTCCGGTACCAAATAAGGACAGAAACAAAGAATTGAAATGTTTAATATCCTTTGTTGTAACCGAAAACCTCTAGAATGATTGAGATTCCAGACTATAGAAATTTGTATAAATATACATTATGAAGAAAGAACAAGAGGATGGACCTAATTTGGTCGATTGTAATAGAGACTCTCTCCTTTTGAATATTAATATAAGCAATCTGAAGACTCATAATTACGTCAAGATTGTGTTATGAGTTTGTTTCCTCTCTGATTTCATGTTCAATTTCATTTTGCACATATATGTTTGATGAATGTTTCACTGCAATTTAGTAACACCTCTACTGTGGTGATTAATTTTAATTGTCTATACAGTTTACAGCTTTTCCTCTATATCGGCTATTAGAAGGTACAAGACCTATGGACTCTTTATATTTTCATATTTTATACATTCGTCATATTTCTTCTCACCTTTTTCTTTTTCTGTTTACAGGGCGAGATTCTCCCTTGATAGGAGCCTCATATTATAAACAACTTTATGTTTTTCTCACATTTTCACACACACCAATTATTTAATAGATAACACAGTTACGGGAAAAGGCCTTTGGTTTGTAATTTATATTTAACAATAAATCAGATAGTTCTCTTTTATACGATCGAATTGAGACAACATTTAAAACTTTGAAACTTTCTTTAATTTTATTGTTCCTCTATGACTGTCTCCATTGTAAGATAGCCTAACATTGAACCAGTTTGTTAGACCAAACACATATCACTTTTAACCTTTTCGATACTATTCTTAAAACATCCACTACTCGGGTATAAATTAAGCATTCGTGGGCTGCGATTGAATGGGATATAAACATCTAGGAATAGTTGGAGGCTAGACATCGACAACCTAGAAATCATCCTTAGCTTCCTTTCCCGAAGGTTGATGTTTTCCCCCTTCTTTATCCTTTACTCACTTTCATATGCCTAGACATTGTACTTTCTAAGCCTTAAGTACAGACTCTGGAACAACATCGTTTTGGCACCATTGCCAGGGACGAAGTTACGAAACCTTTTCCCTGGGAAGAATGACATTCTCGCAAGTTTCACCCTTTGATAGTGAACAAAGAGTGAACACCCTTTAAAGGATTTTCTTATCTTTCACTTGGTGACTCCATGTTTAAATAAGCTGGCATCCGGTCAAAGGAACACCACACAAAACCTAGAGGGAAAACAGACCATGCCCGTTTCCGATCCCAAAAAAATGTTGAAAACTAGAGGTTCCCTTAAGCCAACTACTGCAGTCTACTAGATTAAGTACCCACAAACAAAGATTAAGAGTTTGTTTGAACCTTCAACTTCGCACAGTTCCCCTCCTGAAACCATCAATCCAATTTTAGCTGTCTCTGAGACTAAAAGCAAAACCCATTCGATAACCTCTGACGTATACAGAGGTAAAAGCACTGCAGTGGATTTATCAGAGATCGATATCCCGCCAAATTTTCAGTTAGATCTCATGACCTCACCAGGTCTCAGAGTATATCTTACACTTAGATTACACACCTGCGGGTTCCCCTGATTACATTTCTTGCAAATCCAAAGAGCCAAGTCCTCGCATCACTTATCACTCGTCTTTGGTTTTCTCGTCTTACGAAGAAGCTAAAGATTCTCTTTTAGTGTTCCAAAACCCTCTATATAATACATTGTTTCCCTATCCAGTAGTATCGATGGCAGCCGCCGGAGGAGGAGGTGGAGGGTTTTTCAGAGGTGGAGGAGTTTTAGGAAGTGGTGGGGCTGCAGGAGGAGGAGTAGGAGGCCAAGGGCCTCTCCCTCCTCCCATATTTTTCGCTAAAGTGGCTGCAAGATATGCGCCTTTGGTTCTACCTGTCCCTCTTCATGACCTTCCTGAAAATTATATAAAAAACCTACCTAAGTTTATAGGAGAAGGAGACTTGACCGTATCCAAACATATAAACTTTTTTGATCACTTCGCGGATATCCTAGGTCTCGAGCACAAAGACGTGTATTCAAGGTTGTTTGTTCAAACTTTTGAGGGACAGGTACGAACCTGGTTTCGAAGCCTACCCATAGGATTGATATTATCCTACGATGCTCTAGAAGACACCTTCCTTAGACAATGGGGCGAAAGGAAAGATCACTTGTATTATTTGACCGAGTTTGGATCTTTAAAGAAAAAGAATTCGAAAACATTTATGGAATCTATTCAAAGATTTAATAAGTTGTATAATAAAATCCCAACCGAAGTTAAACCATCCCAACTTGCAACGGAAGTAACCTTCACGAGAGCTTTCGAACCCAATTTCTCCCTTCTCTTAAGAGAAAGAAGAGGGGATACCCTAACCTAAATGCAAGATGATGCTGTGGAAATCGAATCTAACATGATGGCTTCTGGCAAGTTGAAAGCTAAGGTAGAAACGGGAAACTGAGAAACCAGACGTTTCAAGGAACAAGTCGGACCCTCAAGGTCTAATAGATCCACAGATGACAAAATGGATGATATGGCTAGGATAATTAAGGAATTGTCAAATAAAATTTCTAGGATGGAGCTGGATCAATCTAAGGCTGATCCTTTCGTTAAAAGGGAATTTAGGAGAAACCCCAATCTTCAAAATCAACAAAGATAGAATAAAAATGAAGATCAGAAAATTCAAACCCCTTTAAAAAATGAAAATTTTATAGGAGGAAATGACCTGGAAGATTTCGAGGGTCTGGAAGAAGATGTGAAAATTTTGGGTGATGATTGCACTCAGCCTTATGTAACTAAAGAAGATTATGAGAATTCTTTAAACACACAGCAACCATCAAATGAATATAATGATATAAATAATACTTATTTTTCTATATGTCAGGAAATGACCGATTCTGTAATGGATGAGATCCAACCTAGGTATAACCTGAGATCTAAAAACAAACCTGCGTTGATTCCTCAACCCAAGAAAATTCTCCCTCGAGGTGAAGTATACATGCCAACCCCAAAAGAGACTGAAACATCTACTAACAAAATAAAAGGGCCAGACTTGTTGGATCCTAAAATGAAGGAAGTTGAGACACCCACACCGGTAAATAAACTTATGAGTAATAAATCAGCTCAGACGAATAAGTTGGAGAAGAAAGAGTTTGAGGTTTCAACCAAAGAAACAGACAAAGGTAGTGGTGATTTTAGTTTTGAAAATGAGATAAATAGGATCAAAATACCGATCCCTCTAGTTGAATTAACAAAGAATCTTGCATATCGTAAGAAGATAACCAAAGTGATAGGTTGTTCAGATCAAGAAAGTCAATCCGACATGATAAACTTGGAAGATGATAAGCCCAATATCACTTTTGGTCCACATTTCGAGGGTGCTAGAGACATCGTCGCTCCTTTCTATATCACCCTAAATGTGCATGATTGACTGTTGCATAACTGCATGCTACACTCTGGAGCTTCACATAATGTGATGCCCAAAACTATTATGGATAGACTAGGCCTCGATATCACCAGACCTTACGGAGATCTCTACTCTTTCGATTCGAGAAGAGTTAAGTGCATGGGTATGATAAAATATTTAGTAGTCACCCTTGCATAGGTCCTAGTCAAAAGCATCCTGATGGATGTAGTTATTGTTGATATCCCCCCAAAGTATGGCTTACTGCTATCAAGGTTGTGGGGAGCCAAACTTGGGGGGTCCCTCCAATTGGACATGACTTACGCCACAATTCCTATGTTTGGTGGACAACTTACTCGGTTATACAAGGAAATGAGGTTAGCCTATACAGTGAGCGATCCTTAGAATCCTAACAATTTTCCTATTTACATTGTTGATCAAGATCTAGGAAATTGTATTTTGTCTTTTGATGATGGTATAGATAGTTGCACAGAAGAAAATTGCATAGATGAGAAAGAATCAAAAAATATGCATAACACTGGGATCTGGAAAAAAAAATTTGATGGTGCCCTGTCATGTGAAGGAGCAGGTGCAGCGGTACTTTTTGTGGCACCTGAAAATAAATTTGTTGTCCCTTTCTCTTATCGGCTTCAATGGGATATAGACTACACCAACAATGTATGTGAGTATGAAGCCTTAATATTAGGATTGGAAGCTTCCAGGAAGCTGAACATAAAGAACCTAGAAGTATATGGAGACACAGAGTTGATAGTCAAATAGATAAATCAACAATACCAGGCCAAGCACCTAAGATTGAGATCGTACAAAAATTGTGCCTGGGATATAATGGAAAATTTCTTCTCATCTATAAATATCCACTTCATCCCACGTGCCGAAAATTTGCAGGTCGATTCGTTAGCCAAGGTAGCCTCAACTTCCACTCCCCCTACAACTTTTAATTTAAAATACCACATAGAGGTAAGGCACAGACCATCCATACCGAACAACATACAACACTGGCAGGTTTTCAAGGATGATGAACAGATCAGGAAATTCTTCGAAGCAGTGGGTGACTTCTCTGAAACTCACATTGATCAAGAGAATCAAAATGATCACATATGGATCATGCAAGAAGGAGAGGACCCTCAAGAGTTCCAGGAAAATATTGCAAGTTATTGCATGTTGGTTCTAAAGAACAATCAGATTCTGAAAGGATTGATCCCCCTGGAAAGACTGTTCGATCAGAATGACATACCCTTGAAGTCCACCCTGCAACCCCAACTAGAGGAGGTTGAAGACTACGATGTAGGGACCAAAGAAGAACCTAGGATGGTAAAAATATCAAAGTACCTTCCTCCCGAGGTAAAAAACAAGTATAAAGACTTGCTCGGACAATATAAAGATGTTTTCGCTTGGTCTTATGAAGAGCTGAGAACCTACAACATCATTATAATCGAACACAAGATACCCCTAAAACCTGGTGTCAAACCCTTTCGAAAAGAATGCAGACAGATCAACCCTATTTTATTGCCTATGGTTGAAAGGGAAGTTAAAAATCTCTTGGATGCAAAAATAATAGTACCTCTGAGATATTCTGATTGGGTAGCAAACCTGGTCCCGGTCAGAAAGAAAAGTGGGGAGATTAGACTATGTGTCGATTTTAGGAATCTGAATAAGTCCTCCCTCAAAGATCACTACCCTCTACCCAAAATGGATCACGTTTTAGAAAAGGTAGTTGGGGCAAATAGAATTTCGATGATCGATGGGTTTTCTAGGTGTAATCAAATTGTCGTAAATGAACTAGATAAAGAGAAAACAACTTTCACTACCCCTTTGGGTACTTTTATGTATGATAAAATTCCTTTTGGTCTAATGAATGTAGGCGCTACTTTCCAACGTGCTATGGACATTACTTTCATCGGCGAAAGGGATAAATTTTTGGTCATTTATCTTGATGATCTAACTATTTTTTCTAAATCTGATGAAGATCATCTGGTACATCTCAAGCAGACGTTTAAGAAATTTCCTAAGTTTGGTCTGTCTTTGAATCCCAAAAAGTCCCACTTCGCCATGCAAGAAGGTAAACTCTTGGGCCATATTGTGTCTCGAGACGGTATTAAAATCGATCCTAAAAGAGTCGAGGCTATAGATACTATAAATATTCCTAGGAATGTAAAGGAAATTCAGTCATTCTTAGGAAAAAACAAATTGAGGAGATTTATTCCGAACTTTGTTGAAATCGTGAAATTGATCACAGATATGCTAAAAAAAAACAGCGAAGTGAAATGGACAGCAGAAGCCAAAGCGGCGTTTGCACACATCAAGAAAGTCATAAGAGAGGCACCTGTACTGACAAGCCCTGATTATATAAAATATTTTCTTATTTTCTCATTCACCTCCGAACACACAATCGTCGCGGTACTCCTCCAGAAAAACGAAGAAGTTTTCGAACAACCAATAGCCTTTTTTAGCAAGAGTCTTAGAGATGCAGAACTTAAATACGATATAATGGAAAAGCAAGCATATGTTATGGTGAAGGCGTTGAAATCATTCAGAACCTATGTGTTGCACTCCAAGATAATTGCATATGTACCTACCAGTTCTATAAAGGATATTTTGGTGCAATCTGACAGTGATGGAAAAAGGGGATGTTGCCTTGCCAAAATTCAAGAATTTGACTTAGAGATAAAACCAACGAAATTGGTAAAAGAACAAGGTTTGGCCAAACTCTTAGCAAAATCGAATTTCAAAGCTCTCAGTATAAATGGCCTACAGGGATATGAAGAAGGTGTGGACGTGAATGAGTTTGATGAGCCAACAAGCGCAATCAGAATCGAAGAGAAGTTTGTCTCATCAGACTGGAACAAAAACATAGTGTCATATCTGATGACATTGAAGTGCCCAAGTGATTTATCCCCATCCAAAGCCAGAATGCTAAAATTACATGCAGTCAAATACTGTATATCCAAAAATCAATTGTATTGGAAGAACCCACTAGGTTTCCTGTTGGTCTGTTTAGTCGAATTAGAAACAGAGAGGGTGATAAGAGAATTTCACGAAGGAGTCTGTAGGGGACACCACGCTTGGAGGGCGACAGCTTATAAGATCATGAGGGCAGGGTATTATTGGCCAAAAATTTTCTCAGACGTAAATACCAAAGTCAGAGCCTGTAACCCGTGCCAACTGTTCGTAAGTAAGCATAAACTTCCAGCGCTACCATTGGTTCCAGTCAAAATGGAATCCCCTTTCCAACAATGGGGACTAGATTTTATAGGCAAAATTAACCCCCATTCTAGCGCTCAACACAAATGGATCTTGACTGCCACAGATTACTTCACTAAATGGGTGGAGGATATTCCAACTAGAAGGGAAACAAATTCAGTGGTAATAGACTTCCTGGAAGACAACATTTTGTCTAGATTCAACTACCCCCAAAAAATAGTCACAGATAACGCCCAAGCTTTCAAATCTATGGCTATGATCAGCTTTTTCTAGAAATACAATATCATACTTGGTCATTCCACGGCTTATTATCCCCAAGGAAATGGACTAGTCGAGTCTTCAAACAAGAGTCTGATAAATGTAATTAAGAAAGTGTTGGACGATAATAAAAAATCTTGGCATGTGCATTTGAAATACGCCTTATGGGCGAATCGGATAGGCACAAAAAAATCTATCGGCACCTCACCTTTCCAAGTGGTGTACGGGACCGACGTGGTATTGTCGATAAATCTAGCGCTCCCCATGATGAAATTATGGAAAGATGAGAAAGAAGAACTGAATCATGTCACCAGAAGGATAAATCAGCTAATTGAAGTGAAACAACACAGGGTCGAAGTAGATAAAAGGTTATAGAAATACCAAGATGACATGAAAACGTTATTTGACCGTAAGGCAAAAGACAAAGAGTTTCTCTCGGACGGTTTGGTTTTGAGATGGGATGATAGGAAGGAAGACTCAGCGAAACACGGTAAATTTGATCATATTTGGTATGGACCATTCAGAGTCACAACTCCCAAAGGAAAGAATTCGTTCCTATTAGAAAATCTGGATGGTAAAATTTTTAACGCCCCTATCAACGGGCATTATTTAAAACATTATATGCAATAATTGGTTCCCAAAAAAAATCCACTGTATATATCGGTTTGTGTTTTCTTTTTATTTCATAATTTCTTTTTGGTAAGTGCACTTTCACCAATAATTAATCAGGTCAATGATTTTTGTAGAAATAGAAATACGGAATTTTCAATACATTCAACTAAAAAATAAATAAATAAAAATAAATAATTAAATTATATATATACCTAATACTTTTTGCATTTTTCCCTTTCAGGATTCCAGTTGCAGACCAAACGAGCGAAAGGGGTAAACAGAAGGTCATATATTGGAAAATAAATTCGCCAAAACAGGTGATAGAAAAGGTTTTCTGTTATTATAAAATGCTAAGGTAAAGGTATGAATTCCTGAGAATTTTATGTTTCTAACAAAGATTTTCAAAACGCCGCAATGGTCTCATGAATATAATTTTTTCGCTTGAATGGGTATTAAAAGAACAACTACGTGCTCTGGGTCCTAAGAATTTTCACTTAAAATAAAGATAGGAGGTAGTTAAAATAAGTAGAGAAAATAAAGACTCTCCGAAAAGGGATTTCAAGAGTCAATTTAAATTTTTGACCCTTGTCTTTCAGTTCACAAATCTCTATTCATCACCCTTCTTTCTGTTTTCAGATTTACCTTCTTGAAAAGCTAGACATATTTCTGGGTTTGCATACATGGGGAGAATAGATTATGTTTTAACTTTGAAAGATGCAAAGCAAATTTTGGAAATTAAGTTGGTCTTCACAACTCTTCAATCTCTTACTAAACAAATTGATGCATAGGTTGATCATGACTATTCTAGGTTTTTCAACAATTTCGAAATATTGAGGCTTGCTCGAAGGAAGACCCCTAGAAATAATTTTTCCCCTTTTTCCCTATGGGCTAAGGTGTGGTGAAATTTAAGGGAGGGTTCGTATCGAGTAATCAAAGTAAGTTGGCAGGCCTCTATTGCAAAATATTACGCAAATATCACCCCTCATACAAACTGATTGCCCCCACTTTGTGTTCTAAAAAGTAAATTATAAGAAAGATGGTGAAAGAAAAGTCATATTTAATTCTCCATCTAGTCCAAAAAGACGCTGAAAGGAAATTCAGAAATGATTGCCCTCGTCTCAGCATTTAAATGCATAAATATATTTCGAAGTGGTGAAAGGAAATTCAGTAAAAAGGGCCAGATAACTTCACCGGGGTACTGAATAGGCTCGTTGGCAGTGAAGAAATGTCTGAGACATCTGTAAGGTTGTTATACATGAATCTCACTCTACTCTAGTAACTAATTTTTCCAAAACCGGATCTGCATCTCAAGTTCAAGCACGGTTGCCCGATTAAAAACATGTAATTTATTTCGTTTGGTGCAAGCCAATAGCCACAAGATCTATTGTATTCCCTAAGAATGTTTTGATTATCTTAATGCAGACCTAAATTCAGTAATGAGAAAGAGAAAGTCATGAAAGGGGCTACAGCTAAGTTTGAAGAGTATCTAAGTTTTGAAAAGCTTTTCACAGGTAAAAGATGAAATCTCTTTTTCCCTCTGTATCCTTTTCCTAGGAACAGTTTTGCTGGAATAAAGCCATTGAATCCATTTACCCAATAAAGGCACGTGGCCTACTATTCTTCCCGTCTTGCAGGAAGATGGGATCCCTAGTTGGAGCCTATGTTCGAGCCGCCTTTTTCAACTGGTTTAAATGTATTTTTTAAAGTCAAATGTTGGTCTTCAAGTTCTCTTTTGCTTCGTGACATTTACCAGCTAAAAATATTAGTAGTCCCGACATGCAAAATAGCGAAGGATGTTATGTTTCATAAGTCACCCCCTATTATCGTTAAACAAGAATTTTTACTTTTTGTACCTCGGGATATCGCGCTTCGGGAGTTACAAGTCACAAGATTTACAAGCCCCAATGTGCGAAGTCGCGAAAAGTTTTTAAAAAAGCTAACCTCATGTTAAAGCTAAGAGTAAAATTCCTTAAACCCCAGTCAAGTGTTGTCAAGATTTTGCATCTCGACATTCACTCTATCCAAAAACCTTATCATCATAACTCTGATAGGTGAATCCGTGAGAATTTTACATAAGTAACCCGGGTTAGTGTCAGGGGTGATTAGTTTTTTGACCATGGTTAAAATCTATCGGGATTTGATGACTCGGCATACGCGCCTCCCAAAAGCTATACCTTCAAAACCCTGAGTGGAAAAGTCGCGATATTGCTTAAATATTAATTAATTAAAACACTTAATCCAGTTTACCTTCTGATTTAAATAGATCACATCATCGCGATCTCAGGATTTTGCGACTCGGCATATGCTCCTCCTGAAAACTATACCTTCGAAGTGTTAATGTTTATGCCATTATTATAGTTCTTTGCATTTCATAAGATAAGAGCATAATAAGAACAAGATCACTGAGAAATACACATCCACAATAGACACAAC
>JASDQU010103229.1:25937-45358 GCA_032191745.1 Picea mariana | reverse complement strand
ATATCTTCTTCCTTGATTCTAATATGATGATACCTTGGACAAAGATCCAAATTTGTGAAATAGATTGCTCCATGTAGTTCATCTAACGATTCATCAATGAAGGGAATGGTAAACTTATCTTTAATAGTGATCTTGTTGAGCTCTCTATAATTTGGACACATACTCCATGAGCCATCTTTCTTGAATACCATTACCATCGGTGCAGAGTAAGAACTTTGGCTAGGTCTAATAATGCCAGCCTCTAACATTTCTTCAACCATGCATTCAATTTCACTCTTTTGGGCATAAGGGAATCTGTATGGCCTAATGTTAGGAGGAACACTCCTAGGAATTAGGTGAATATCATAATCTTGATTTCGAGTGGGTGGAAGACCTTTGGGAATATCTTCAAATACTTTGGAATGCTTATCAATGATTCCTTGGAGATATAGAGGAATAGATGGCTTAGATGTTTGAACATCTAGTGAGCATAGTTGTGCAATAACACATTGATGCCCATTTTTCAATAATTTTGTCATGCCATTAGAGCTTATCACCTTACTGGGTTTCCCTGTGATACCTCGTAAATCAATTTTATTTCCTTCCAATGAAAATTTCATGAAAAGTTCTTGAAAATTAAAATCCACTGTTCCTAATGATTGTAACCATTGGATTCCTAGTACAACATCAGCACCAACCATGGGTATAGCAATCATTGGACTATTCATTACATATCCCCCCATAGTAAGATTAATCTTATTGCATTTTCCTGAGTAATTGATAGTTCCTCCATCTGCAATAATTATTTGAAACTCTGGCGCTGGATATACAAAGCAATTGAGAGCTTTGGTTAATTTATAGTGAATGAAGTTATGAGTACTACCAGAATCAATTAGGACTATTACCTTTTTATTTTTGATATGTCCTTCGATCTTGAGGGTTTGAGGAGTGCTAATTCTAGCCAATGCATTACACGATATCATGGGAGTCAACTCTCCAGACAAAATTTCTTCTACGTTTTCATCTTGAGATGGTTCTTGTTCTTGTTCTTGTTCTTATTCCTCTTCACAATCTATGTAGAATAATTTCCTCTCACCACACTTATGTCCCTTACTGTACTTGTTGTCACAATTAAAGCATAAACCTTTTTCTTTTCTTTCCTCCAATTGTTGAGGTGTCAACCTTGTAGGTTGAGGTGTTTTAGAAGAAGGAGCATCATTTTCTCTATAGATGTTAGGATTGGTCCTTCTAGTAGCCATAGCCATATTTTTACTTTCAACATTTCTTGCCACCTTGAATGCATTCTCCAATGATTTGGGTTCCCAAAGCCAAACCTCATGTTGAATGTTATCCTTTAAAGTTCATATGAATACATCAATCAAGTTCTCATCTGGAATATTTATTACCTTTATATTCAATCTTCGGAAGTTCTCAATGTGTTCTGTAACTAAACCCTTTTTCTTTATATTTATCAACTGGCTAAAGAAGGTATTGCTCCTTGTATCCTCATAGTGTGCTATCATTTATTCCATGAAAATTGTCCAAGTGACGATTGATTTGAGAGAACAAAGCCATCGATACCATACAAATTGATTGGGTTCTAAATATAAAGAAACAATTCGTACCTTTTGTGTACGTGGCACATTATGCATATCAAAGAATTGCTCCATATGAAGTATCCATGTGATTGGGTCCTTTCCATCAAACTTCCTCATATCGATCTTAGGAATGTGGTTGGTCTTCAACCCAAAGTTGGAGTTTCTTAATTCTTGATTCATCTTCCTTGTGTCCTCATCATGAATTTCATGGGACACATTTTCACTTTTAGGTGTCCTCTCTATTAGGAAAATTTTCAATCCTTCCATGATCTCCCTTTTTAAACCATCTATCTTGGTATCCATTATTACCTCCAGTTCATCTTTTGTCACTGTCTTCTTTTGTAATTCATTTATGTCCCTACGCATTTCTTCACCTTCATCAAGAGTCCAAGTAGGACTGTTTGGAGGCTTATTTGGTGTAGAAATTCCCTTTTTGTGTTGCATGTTGGCCAAGTATCACTTTTGAACCTTGATTTTGAGGTGGTTCTGCTAGACAATCTTTATTCTGCTATATATTTAAAGTTTTGGCCCTTCTGGGTATGAAACATTCTTTTTTGTAGTTATTTAATATTTCTTCTCTGCAATTCCACAGGTCTGATCAAAATTGGATGTGCCAAGTGGAATTTATGGTAACTTCCCCATAACTTGCTGATTTTTTTCCTTTCCAGAAGATATCACTTGTATAGTGTTCCCCACAAAAAATAATTGATATAAAATTCTAAAACTTGTACCATAAATACTACAGACTTTCCACTATCCAATGCAACTGGTCTTACTCAATTTGGATACTCTAGGAAGAAGTTATGATTGTTTTACCCGGATCACCTGCTTGAGACTAGTTAGATACCCTATCTTCCACAGGGTGTATCTACAAATGTAAGATGACCAATAAGTTGAACTGTTTACCATAGATACCTTACTACTTTCTTTGAATAGCCTCTGGAGTTCAGGGTTTGAAACATTATAAAAGAAATTTTATAGCGAAAATTACGGAATGACTAAATTCAGGATGATTCCAGAACCCTATCTTACACATGCTATATCTCCGAAAGTATATGGCCTCAGGAGCTGAAATTTTAAACAACGTACCTTGATCCGTCTACTAAATATACTCCAAGACATTCCTTCTGAAACATTGTAGAAAAAATGTTATAGCGAAAATTTCAAGGTGTCTCAGATGTAACAACGAAACCCCAAGACCTTGAGCTCTAATACCATATTTTAAGAACCAAATATCAATATAGCATAGAAAAACCTCAGAATAAGTACTCAACACCTTGAAAAAGAGAGAAATTTAGATAATAATCCTCTTCGAGGGGGAAACCTCCTTATTCCCACATAAATGTCTAATTACAAGATGATTCCAAATGAAAATGTCTCCTTGGTATATATAGGAGACTAGGAGGTACAATTACAACTAATGGAATCAATTCGACATAAATAAAATAACATTACTAATGTAATATGCCCCAATTAAGGGGTAATGAGCCACTATTCAGGGCTTAACATAGTATCCATGCCAGAGGGTTCTAACCCCCAGGGAGAAGAACAAACCATTGAGCAGGAGCATGTTGCTATGGGAGATGTGATAGGTATGATGAGATCCTTTCATAGGATGTTAGAGGTGTTGATAAACCATTTGGATATAGATGAGGGAAGACCATTTGTACCCAATGAGGGTTCATAGTGTGCCCTAGTTGGTACTAGTAGTATACACAGATAAGTTGAGAAGGTGAAGTTTCCTGAGTTTTAGGGTTCCCTAAACGACTTAGCCACCAAGGCATGGTTGGAGAAAATGGTGATGTGCTTTTCACTTCATGATTACACCTTCAACATGAAATTATGCATGGTGGTATTTCAATTGAAAGGGAGCGCTCTACTTTGGTGGAAGACGCTCCTACCTCAACTAAACATGGTCGTCGAAGACATGTCATGGGAGATGTTCAAGGAATGGTTTCGGGAGAGGTATTTTTCTGAGGAATTCATTGAGCGCCAACATAATGAGTTCAACGCCTTACGAAAGGGTGGTCGTATGGTGCTAGAGTATGAGGCTAGGTTCATGGAGCTACTTAGGTATGCTCCACATCTAAACACATAGAAGTTAATGGTTAACAAGTTTGTGTTCATCCTTAACTTCAAAATTTGTGTGAACGTGAGGATCCTAATGCCTTAGATATTCCATGATGCATTTCAGAAGGCCCTCATAACTAAGGAAGAATTGAACGATGGTGGTCAGGGCAGGAGTTCTTCTAGACTAATTGGATAGATGACATCGGGAGAACATCAACATCATACACTAGCTAGACAGACTTTAGGGCATAGAGATACACTCAGAGGACCTATGTTTTCAACACCACGATGACAGAATCCTTAGTAGAGGAACCCTTATAGAGGACCAAAACAACAAAAACAACATCATCCACAACACAAATATTTTAGGCTTGTTCAATTGAACAGACCAGGATCACAAACTGCTAGGCCAACAACTTCTACTTCGAGGACCAGGAGCACTGGACCAGAGACTAGATGTTGGACATGTGGGGAGCCACATTACCAGTGAGATTGTACGATTGAGAAGGCTAGAGCGGTCAGATCATCTGGACCCACTACTGTTGGATATTTGGGCAAGGCCCACAAGATACATGCAATGGTGAATAATCGCCAGGCCGAGCACCAATCCACTGTGCTCGAGACGTCAGGTACGATCGCTGATCAAAATTTTAGTATCTTGATAGATCCATGTGCTACAAAGATATTTATTTCTAGTGCAACGCTTAAGAGAATTAAGGTAAATGAATTCAAGCAGGATGAGTTCAGATACGTAGAAATGACATTGGGTTCCAAACATAAAGTTGGAGGAAAGGTTATGGATTATAGCATTAACTTAGGTGATTTTGTAACGAAGACCAACCTATACGTCAGGATCTTAGGATCTTATGACATAGTAATTGGCATTGTCTGGTTAGAATCACATGATGTGATACTTAACTTTAAGACGAAACAATTAAGTTTGACAGATGAATTGAGACAGAGTAGAGTAATTGTAGGAAGAAACCGAGGAGTGTTCTTGAGATTTATTTTTTCCCTGCAATTGAAAAAGAGTATGCGCAAGGGGTGTAAGTTATACGCCATCTTAGCACTAAATGAAAAATGGGATGCAAAAGGATTAGAAAAACTTCTGATAGTATCAAAGTTTGTAGACGTATTTTCAGAGGGACTACCAAGTTTGCCACCAAAAAGAGAACTTGAGTTTACCATAGATTTGAAACCTGGAACAAAACCGATTGCTAGAACACCATATCGTATGCCAACGCATGAATTATAGGAGTTGAAAATGCAACTAAAGGAATTGTTATACTTGAGACTTATACATCCAAGTGTCACCATGGGGTGCACCAATTATTTTTTTGAGAAAGAAGGATGGATCATGGAGAATTTGTATTGACTATCGTCAATTGAACAAAGCAACGATCAAGAACCAGTATCCGTTTCCAAGAATAGATGATTTATTTGATTAGATGAAAGGAGCAACTGTGTTTTCAAATATCGACTTGAGATCGGGGTATCATCAGTTATGGATTAAGGAAGAAGATATCCCTAAGACCACATTTAAGACGAGATTCAGACACTATGAGTTTATTGTATTACCATTTATACTAACGAATGCCCCGAGAGTATTCATGAGTTTGATGAATGGGGTATTCTGTGAATACTTGGAAAAGTTTGTTCAAGTATTTATTGACTACATACTGACTTATTCTCAGATGAAAGAAGAGCATGAAAGAAGAGCATGAAATACACATGAGATTGGTCCTATAGTGTCTATGAGAAAAAAAACTGTACGGGAAGCTATCAAAATGTTCTTTTTACCAATCGAAGATTCATTACTTGGGACATATCATATCTGGTGAAGGTATCATTGTGGATCCAGCGAAAGTAGAGGCTATAATGGAATGGATAGCACTGACGAACGTACAAGAAGTACGTATCTTTATGGGTTTAACATGATATTACCGATGGTTTGTCAAAGGTTTTTTGAAGATAGCTAATCCAATCATGGAATTGCAGAAGAAAAACAAGAAGTTTGTATGGACTAAGAAATGCGCTGAAAAATTTCAAAGGATCAAAGAGTTGTTGATGATAGTGTCGAGACTAAAGGTCCCTGACATGGAAAAAGAATTATTGGTATGCACGAATGCATCCAAGGAAGGCTTAGGCATATTTTTGATGCAAGATGGCGGAGTGATCACTTACATTTCAAGGAAATTGAGAAATCATGAAGAGAACTATGCAAAACATGACTTGGAGTTATTAACAATTGTATATGCGTTGAGAGTTTGGAGACATTATTTGATTGGATGAAAATTCAAATTAAAGATAGATCACTATGGATTGCAACATATATTTACACAAAGTGACGTGAATGCACGACAGAGGCGTTGGTCAGAATTACTTAGTGAATACGACTTGAGATTACTTACATTAAATAAATGGTGAACAGAGTGGCAGATGCATGGAGTCAGAGACCACACATATTCTCGATAATATCTCTTAAGATGAATATTCGAGAAAAGATTCTAACTTTACAGATAGATGATGAATGGTACAAAGAAGTTAAGGATAAAATTGGACAAGATACCATGATGGTACTGAAGTATGAAGGTTATTCTATTGACAACGACAGATTGATGAGGTATAAGAATTATGATTTCTGATTCTAAGTGAAGCTCATCGAGCAGTTTACATGGCTCATTCGAGAGTCACGAAGATGAAGGCAAACCTTAAGCCTTTATTCTTCTGGAAAAGAATGAAAGCGAACATAGTTAGTTACRTGGCGAGATGTCTATAATGTTAGCAAGTGAAGGATGAACATAGACATCCAACATGATTATTACAGCCGCACAATATTCCTAAATCGAAATGGGAGGTCATTTCGATGGATTTTATTKTGGGATTTCCATTGACGACAAGGAGACATGATTCAACTTTTGTGGTAGTTGACACTCTGACGAAGAGTGCACACTTTATTCTAGTGCATACAATGTATCAGGTGTCAAATATAGCTAGAGAATTTTTCAGTGAGATTATGAGATTACATGGTGTACCAAGAAGTATTATATCTGATCGAGGATCGATGTTTACAGGATAGTTTTGGACCAGTTTCCAAGAGGCCTTGGGAACACAACTGAATTTCAGTACAACGTATCACCCTGAGGCAGACAGAAAAACAGAGAGAATGAACCAGATTTTGGAGGATATGTTATGTATGTAATGGACCAACAAAAATGTTGGGAATACTTCTTTCCATTGGTAGAGTTTGCATACAATAACAGTTACCAATGTACGATTAACGTGGCACCGTTTGAGTTTCTTTATGGGCGACCATGTTAGATGTTGTTTATTTGGGATCGACTTGAGGATAGGGTCCTGGTGGTACCAGAAGTGATTCAAGAGATGGAAGAACATATGCAATCGATAATACAAATAATTAAAGAAGCACAGGATCGGCGAAAGAGTTATGCTGATGAACATCACGTTGACCGCAGTTATGAAGTTGGCGACAAAGTTTTTTGTGGGTAAAAATGCACAAGAGTTCGATCAAGTTTGGAAAGGGTGATAAATTCTCTCCTTGGTTTGTGGGACCTTTTGAGCTTGTGGAAAATAAAGGATCCATGTATTATCGACTAGCCTTGCCTAATTCTTTGAGGCGTATGCACGATGTATTTCATGTGTATGTTTTACGACATTATGTTAGTGATCTGTCACATGTTATTGACATGAGTTCTTTGTATCCGTTAGACAAGGTTTCTTTCATGGTGGAGCCAATCCACTTTATGGACCATCACATTCGACAACTATGACGTCGAATGGTCGATTAGGTCAAGGTCTAGTGGGACAACTATAGTCCACACTCGTTTACCTGGGAGGACACATATGAAATGCGTCAAAAGTTTCCGTACTTGTTTGATAGATTAGATATATAGATCTATATATGATACATTTGTTTATTGACATTTATATATTGTACAACTTTGAGACGAAGTTTAAAACAAGAGGGGGTGTACGTAATATCTCGTTCTGTTGAGCACTCTTTTATTGACTTATTCTTTGAGGACACTTGTGTGCAAGTGATTCTGCTATGGTATATTATGATTTTGTTTCGATTATGGGTTATATACGATGACGATGATGTGTTGTGAATTATTGTTATTTTGATGTATATATTGGCAGATGTTATTGACGAGTTTTCTTAAGTGTGCAGGACACATAGCAAGTCATGGATGCCGATGGCATCAATTGAATTCCTTGGAATCGAGATTGAGTCAGGGAGTGGATTATATTTGTTTGAGTACTTCATTATTGCACACATGTGATGTATGATTGATTGTAGTATGATTTATGTATATGGATTATTGACATGGTTTTTGTCAGTGGATGTAGGCTTGAAGATGCTTTCTAATCCGACTCACATAAGGAGTAGAGGGGCCATGCAAAAAAACCATACATTTGAGGGAGAGGTGTGGCAACATCCCTGTCACAGCCTACTAACACTCTCGCCATGGTATGAATGATAGGTTAATGATTACCTAGTTCAAGAGGTCCATGATGTCGTGAGGGCAGTCTGAGACAATCACTCACAAAGATTCTAAGGGGTGCGTAATAAGACAAAGTCCTTATTCCTTAGAATCCCTTAGTCTCTCACAAGGTCGAGCGAGTGGAGCGTTGAATCCAAGGGTCAGACAAACTTCCAATATAATTCTAAAGCGAGTTGCACCCTTGGAGCACGAACGTGCATCTTCAAGGGAACGTCATGTAATTAAATTTGAGTCAATAAATTTAGGTGGCCTAGAAAACATTGAAATGATTAGACCTTGTTGGATTAAAATAATTAATTAAACAATAGATTATTAATTTTAAAGCCTAAAAAAAGTCTAATCCTAAGTCTAAGACTAAGTCTAAGTCTAAATTTAAGTAAATGACTAAATGAACTATGACATGAGTTAAAGATTTGAGATAAATCAATTTCTAGGAAAAAGTGAGTAAAATCTAAAAAATTGATAAAATCCACATGTGTGCATGAAATTAATAAAAATATTTTTTTAAATAGAAATAAATAATAACATGAGAGAATGGATGTACATAGAATAAAATATTGAGTCACCCTACCACTACTCTAACTAGAAGAAGATTCATAATCTAACTCTAACTAAGATCTAGTTAGGAGACACTCATTAAATGAGAATTTGGGGAACAAAAGGACAACTAAGAGAGAAAATAGGAACACATTGGGGAATGTGAAGGAATTTGGTTTTTAAATCAAATAAAAGTTGGTAATTACTTGGGCAACTTGGGGAGAGTGTGACAAGTGTGTGGGTGAATAATCATAATTAATTTAAATAAAAAAAGTTAATTATTGTTCTTGAGGACATGTGTCAATGAAGACATTTCTATAAAACAAATGATATAGAAGGGAAAAAGGGTTGACCTGGTGAGCACTGTTATGCTGCCAAATTTTTATTGGACTATGTTTTACTTGTGAGAGTTGGGATACCAAGATTGTAAAAAGAGTGGAAGATCATCCTTGCAAGGTAAGTCTTGGAGATATCGTTTGTTGGTTTCTAGTGTGTGGCCCCTTTGCGACTCGAGGGAATAAGGGGGAAGAAGAGTACCCGTAGCATTGAATGGGAGGTACCGACGAAGTCTCTGTGATTAGCAAGGAGAAGAAGAAAAGGAGCGCAAGACTTTGGAGGACATCCTCAACCCACCATTTACATCGGTTCCAGTGTTTTATTTTCTGAAAATTCTTACTGTAACAAAGAGAAATTTTATATTGTGATTTCAATTATTGCCGCTAAATTGTGTTGAAATTGGAACTATTATTGTCTTGATCACTACAACTATTGAAACTCCCAGATACAAATATTATTGGGTCACTAAAAAAGTATTAATCCATGAGCTCAATTTCTTCATGGTAGATGTGTATAAGATGATTCTATAACTCTCAAGCTGATGGATTCATTTTCAATCAAATGCAATTGGAAAAAAAAACTCATTGATTTATATTATCGTTTTCCATTTCAAAATTTTGAATTTGTATGATTTGTTAATATTATTTCCAACTCGAATTTAGAATGTCGTTGGGATGATTATAATTTTCTAATTGAAAAGTTTAAATGTTGGATCATTGTACTCTATTCCATTCCAGAAAATTAAATCATTATAGTCACATTAGAGTATTGCCTGTTGAATGACTGTTGTTATGGTCACTGTAAATTGATTGCATCTTTGGAATTCAAATTGATCCTTTAGTTATCAGTTTTAATAGGTTCCAAACTTTTAAATGAAATCAATGTATATGTGTATATTTTCTATTTTCCGAACTCAAGACTATCGTTGGACTCTTGTTATAGTTGATTGCATTCCCAGACTATAGCTTCAGTTGGTCACTGTATGACGGGTTGCAAATATGAATTCAAAGTTGTGTTGTGGATATATAAGTATTTTATGAATTCATAATTTGGTAATTAGAGTTGTAATTGACATACACTTATGGAGATGGATTATCTCGACAGTTGCTAGTAGCTTCCTTGATTTCTAAATAAAAAATCGGGATCCGTTGTCGAGTAATACTCCTTTAACTTGTAGTTTGATACACTTTGTAATTCTTGTATTGTTCGAATGTTAAAAAAAATAAAATAAGCCACAACAACCGTTGGTTTGACTGTGGAAACATATATGGGTCGTTGGATCAAACCCAAACCATAGGAGAGTGTGAGAAAAGGAGATCATATCTTAGTCGTTGGATTTGAGCGTAAGAGAATGTAAGCCATATATCTCACAATTCAGAGATTCGACACTTCGGCTACTCGAGAGGTTTTGGAGGTAGTTGTTGCAGAGTGGCCAGAGCCCCGAAGCTCCGAAGCACCGGAGTTAATCTCCGTCGTCGATCAAATAATGGAATCTCAACCGTAGATCTCCTCCCTTCGCCAATTCGATGTTCGGTTGTTCGAAAGTTTGGTGGTCGTCATTTGGAGCGAGGAACCCCAGAGTGTCAGAGTTCCATAGTTAAACATAGTTGTTTATGTAGTAGGAGCGTGAGCTGTTGATTATGGTTTGACGTTCGATTCCGAGAGGAATCGTGTGTTGGAGTCATGGAATTTCTCGAAGCCAAGAGTCCCATATTAGATCTCAACCGTAGATCATGGAGGTAGGAGAACCTCTGCAAGTCGTCAATTTTGGCATTTGAAAGGACTTGAAGTGGAAGGACAGGGTAAAACCTACACCCGTCAGTCACGTCAACTTTATGATCGAATTCGGCTAGTAACCACTTCGGAAGATTGGAGTGTTGCGTTGGTGAATGTTCATGGAGCACCGAAGTTATGAATAACACCTTTCAATTAAGCACTTGGTTCTAGCCCGAGGTCATGTGTGATTCCACTGAGGAAAAGGGGTTAACGTCTGTGGCTCGATTGTGAAGAGTAAAAGGGGCTTAGTATAAGCATCCGCGAGTTTGTTGGACCTGCATAAGGAAGGTAAAAGGGCCTGTGTGCATCAAAGATGGATCCAATAGGGATCCAAGAGCTAATTCAGCTCTAGAGGAAGATTGTAAGACCGTGAGGTTTCCTGTGCACATCTTGTGCTTACTATGTGTAGTTTTGCATTGTCTCTCTTGAGCTTCCTTTGTTTAGAATATAAAGGCCTCCGAACACTTTGAGTGGGATCTATGCACACCTTGCACTAAATATCTTGAGCTTTGGACTTTCAAAAGGTTCGTTTGTGCACCGATTGCATTGACACTGTGCACACTATGCACTGTGACTCCCAGAAGAGAAACTTTGGAACTTAAAACAAAACCTTAAACTCCTTCTCAAAAATAGACAAACACACAAACACAAAATTACTTCATCACTTTATCTTTTTAGTTTCAGAAAGTACAAACAAGATTACAGTCTCCTCTCAGGGTTGAGAGCTTTTCTCTTTTCTTCTTTTTCTCTTTTAGTGATTATATATATATATATATATATATATATATATAATGATAACACATATATCTTCCTACTTGGTTGAAAAATGGAGGGTTGTTACATTTATTTCCAAGTAAACTTGAGTAAAAATATGTCATTATTGTTATATTACCTACTTAAGGGTTTCTTGTTACCAACTATTGATGATTATGTCATGATATTAATGAAATTATTTTCTATATTTTTTATAGTAAGGCAATGAATTATTGCATTATGATAAAATTGTGTTTTGTAAGTGGTGACCATGTCACTAGATTTTTTGTGTACTTTGAAGAATTTGTGGTTATGAATGTTGTTAACTCTAGTTTGAACTTTGGAATATATTGAAGTTATGGGAATTAGATACTTCCATGTGACTCAAAACAATCGCCAGTCCCGAGACCTTAAATGGTCAAAATCAATTAGATGAATCCTAGACTTGAGCATTGATTATGTGTCTTGGAGGTCCTAACCTTGCAGGGTAGGTTGGGCAGTCAGACATTGTATGCTATCCTTATGTGTTGTGGAAAATCTCTAAATAACATTGAAGTTGTATCTAAATCTTGTTTTTTATTGATATGAATGAAAATAGAATGTGTATGTAATGATGAATGTTGTTTCGTGTAATACTTGTTCTAACTAAGTTTGAAAAAAAAAAAATCTTAGTGTACTCACCTACTTTTATGTCATAACAGAGGGGTTGTTATAGGAAGAGAAAAAAAGAAAAGGGAAATGAGGAAGAACGTGAACGAGCTTGGTATGCACAAAACAAAGAACATAATTCCATCACAAAACAAAAGAAAGATACTATAAAAATTTGGAAGAGGAAACAACAACAACAAGAAAATATATCCATGCTAGTGCAAATTGCACTCCTAGCTCAAAATGAAATCTCAAGTCACATAATCATTGGACCAAAGTTTGTAGAAGGTATGACCAGGGAGATGAATTTGTCTAGTAATAGGATTGTTTATTTTAATGCCAATTAAACCAAAGAATAAAATCAACATCCAGAAGATATGTTTGAAGAAAACTTGATAAGATAGGCAGAGAAGCTAATATCTCTAAGGATAAGGAGACTCTTTTGAAAATGATGGGACATGAAAAAGAAGACCATGAAGCTGAGATAAACATTGTTATGAAGGAAAATGAACTAGTCTTGAATGATGGGAGAAGAATTTTGATAAAAGAAGACAATGATTGCAACCAATTCAAGCAATCACAAAAAAAGATGTTAAAGAGAGCCTTCAAGTATCCAAATCTTATCAACCAAGTAAACAAGACAACATGATTGAAACAATCCATGAAGGTATGATAAAGTAATTTTCATAATTTATTTTAGTTGTAATGAAAATGACATACGATAAATTTGAATGAAGAAGAAGGCTCCCAAGACACAAGATTGTGTAAAGGAAATAATGAAACATGAAGTTCAAGCACTCAAAGAGGAAGAGATTGGAACACATTCTTCTACAAGTTTAACAACATCGCCATTGCAAGAATATTATAAGAAGTTCTTTCTCCAAACTTTTGATTGAATCTCTACGAGGCTGATAGAAATAAATTGCTAAAAGGAAGATGACTTGCCTGTCATTCTCAAGTATGATGCCACTATGACAAAGAAGACAATGTTGAGAAAGGAAGAAATCACAAGTTGAAATTGGAAGTATTCTACTGAAATGTGAATGATGGATAACAAAATTGGAGTTCTTGATAGTTGGAATGAATAAATAATGTATATGACCATCCATGGAAAGATGTCACTATTCTAGCTTATTGCAAAAGCATGAATAGGGTGTGTTTTCACACAATTTGTACTTGCCCAAAAGCCAAAGGCAAGTGGATGATAAATTGGCGTAACATGAGGTTGTCCTATCACTCTCACAACCTCTTTCTCTTTAGGGATGAAATCACAAGGGAGACATCCTCGATGACCTGGGGGTTTTAGAAGGAAAAGGTAAAGGTATCGAGGAAAGTTGTCCCCTCTCACAAGTCACACCGATCAAAAAGTCCCAAAGGTTTAACAATATGAAGCAAATATATTCTTGAATGTACCTTCCTAGAACAAGACAACAAGAAAACACTATTTTTGTAAGTAACAATTGATGTTAGTGCTTCGTAAAACCTTGGAATTTTCAATGAAAGAAATAAGTTGATATAAGATGAAGCAAACAAAAATTTATAACAACAATAAATATATGATGATAACTTCACAAGTTATGCCTTAAACAAGCTTCAAAATGACCCAAAATGATAGCCTAATAATGGCAATATGCTAGCACTTGTTAGAAGCTAATAAGGCAATGAAAAAATCAACTTTAATAATTGCTTTTAGGAGATTTTACTACTGCAATATATGGTTGTAGCTTACTTTTGTAACAACATAAAGTATGTTAGTAAATTAGTCTAATCTAGGGTTAGGAATAGTTAGTAAATAACTTGAGGTAAAGGGTTTGGGGGTTGTTTTCATCAATCAATCAAGTACAAGGTATAAAACAATGTATTTAGGGATAATGGAGTCACTTTTTGTAGCAACAATCTTGAAGGAAATAAATGATAATGTGTGAACTAGAGAAAAGAGGGAAAAAAATTGAGGTGTTGGTAACCCAAGGCCTCAATCACCAAACCCTGGAAGGAAAACGACTACTAGGAAGTAGGTAACCCTAGGCCCTAGCAGTTTTCCTTCTTCTTTAGTTCAATCTTAAGATAAATAAAGGCTTGATGAAGCAAATGATGTTAGAGTGCTACAATGGTAGGTCTCTAGAACATGCTTCAATGGATAGGTTTTCTAGCCAAATCTAGTAGGTAGATAGTTATTGAGATAAGGAAAATAACATGTTCTTAATCTCCTAGGGTTTTATACTAGCAATTTCATGATCTTAGTAAATGCAATTAAAGATACTATAACCATTCAAAGGAAACAAGAATTGAATAATTTCACTTACATTCACCAATAATAATCTAGCAAATGCCCTAGTTGAAGACTTTCCACCAAGAAAATTCCAAAAAACATAAGACAAGCCTCCTCCAAGAGTTGCACACCACTTAATCTCAGCCAATAAGCATTAAAGAGGCTGAATTTCATACCTCACTTGTGTCAGTGAATGAATGATGAAAAAATACAAGGGATTATTCCCTTATTTATACAATCCAAATGACCTTTAATAAAAAAATTATGTCAAAAAGGCTGACATGGCCAATTACATCAAATATCCAATGTTTACATAAATTTGACAAATTAAACCCTTAAACATGTAAAATAGGTGACACCATACCCTTCTAGGGTGATGTTGGGCCTCCTAGGTGAGACATTGGCCTTGAGGAGAAAAACGTTAGGCATTCCAAGGCCTCTGGATCATGCCGCACTTGCCACTTGGCACACAACTACCTCCATCATGTCCATTTGACATTGGGTGATGTCAAAGGTCACAGAGGTGGCGTCATGGGCCTTTCAAGGACAACGTTCAAGGGGAAAGGTGTTGAAATAATGTAACTGCAAACTATATTCTTATTATTATTTGATATATTATTCATTGGATCAATCCTCATTGTGGATTGATCATGTCGGCTATTGTAAAAGGACCAAATCCCCTTTTGCAGATTGGTCATAATATAATTGTAATAGGCAAAAGAAGAAGTCGGCCCCAGAATATATCAAAAAGGCCCTGGAATATAATAAAGGTGGTTATAACCACTCAGATTAAGAAGTCGGCCCTGCCAGTGAAGGGACACTTCACACATGCCAGATTAGTATAAATAAGAAGGCTAGCGCCTCACTTAGACACACCTCACTTGCTCATTGAGAGACAAGTTTCATAATTGCAGTTGGAGAAGAAAGAGAGAGATTCGTGCATCTTTGGGAGAGGAGCTTCTGTATTAGCTTGAGTTATCTCTTGGCATTGTATTGGCTATCTATAATAAGAAAGTTTTGCTGGGTTTTATTCCCTAGAGGGTTTCCCAGGATAAATGATGCGTCTCTTGTGATTGTGTATTTCTTAGTGATCTTGTATTATACTATTTTTATCTATTGAAATGCAAAGAACTATAATAATGGCTTAAACATTAACATGGTTTCAGAGCCAAACTGAAGAGAGCATCTTTCACAAGAGTGAAAAACGTCATTGTTTCCATACATGCAAATTAGGGATTTTTGATGGTGAAGATTTTCAGCGCTAAAACCATCTAGAAAAGTGCGTCCTCCCCCAAGGCTTACTTTGGCACTTTCAATGCACCTTTTCAGTGGCTAGATCTCCTGGAAAGTGAAACCCTAGTTTCACAAAGTACCAGAAGTACCAGAAAACCAGAGAACTAGAAGTACCAGAAGTACCAGAGATACCAAAATACTAGAAGCACTAGTCTAGAAATCCGCAGATTAAGTTTGGAGGGGTAAAAGTTGGATTTTCTCAAATCCAAGCACACCAGGATACTCGCCTCAGCCAAGTGCATCTCCTGGTAAGTTCAAAATTTGATTTTGAGCACTTTCAATTTTTGGTCATTTTCCTAGCTCCAGGTAGAAGATGTCTGCAAGCATGAAGCTTGCTGACAAACTGGAATGCATGGAAACATTCTGTGCCTAGAAGTATAGGATCGGCCTGATCCTTGAAGAGAATGATCTAGCAATATTCGTCAAAGAAGAGGTACCTAACCCGACGTTGCTGCAAAAAAATCCAAGCATCTAAAGGACATGATCAGGGCCAAAAGAATCATTGCAGATTCAATCAAAGACCACCTGATCCCTCATGTGTCATCAAAGAAGACTCTGAAAGAAATGTTTGATGCCCTAAGCAGACTATATGAAGGAAAGAACATAAACCGGAAGATGAATCTAAGAACTCAACTGAAGAATACGAGGATGCAGAAAGGAGAAACAATCCAAGAATATTTCTCTAGAATCTTAGAATTTAAAGAATGGTTAGAAGCAATTGGAGACACCATAGATGAAGACAAGCTCATAATGACAGCTCTTAATGGTCTCACAAGACCTTGGGATGCATTCATCCAAACAATTTGTGCCAGAACAGAGAAACTGAAGTTTGACCGTCTATGGGAAGAATGCATTCAAGAAGAAACAAGAATAGCTAACCGTGAAGCGCTACTATCAAGAGATGATGATCAAGCCCTAGCTACCCACACCAAAAGAGGAAGGAAGAAACCCTACTTCCAGAAGGAGACTCATGGGACAAGATGGGACACATTGCGAAATTTTGTTTAGCTAGATGAGAAGAATACAAGAGGAAACATAAGAGGCACCATGCCCATGTAGTTGAACATGAAGAGCCACATGCAAAGTTGATAAGAGAGAAGATCAAACACTATGTCTTAATCTCGGCCCTCTTAGGATCGGTAACACCTAGAGAGGACACATGGCTCATTGATAGTGGTGCCTCCAAGAACATGAAAGGTCAGAGAGATATTCTCTCTTGTATTTCAGAAAAGAATTTTTCTTAGAAAGTGACACTTGGAGATGGTTACCAATATCCCACCAAGGGGGTGGGAGAATCAAGATACAAGCTAAATTCAAGAAACTCAATAAAGATGAAGGACGTACTATTTGTACTAGGTTTGATAAAGAACTACTCTCCATTTCTTCTTTAGAAAAGAAAGGCTTCAGAGTTTCCCTTATAGTGTTAATGTTTATGACATTATTATAGTTCTTTGCTTTTCAATAGATAAGAGCAACATAAGAACAAGATCACTGAGAAATACACATTCACAAGAGACATAGCATTTATCCTGGGAAACCCTCTAGGGGAAGAAAACCCAGCAAAAACTTCCTTATCATAAATTTCCAATACAATGTTCAAGAGATAACTCAAACCAATACAGATAGTCCTCTCCAAGAGATGTGCCACTCTTCTCCCTCTCTCCAACTGGTAATTGCAGCTTGCCTCATAAGAGAATGAGCAAGTGAGTTGTGTGTTAAAGTGAGGCACTAGCCTCCCTATATATACAAGATTGGCATGTGTGAAAGGGTTTCACTGGCAGGGCCGACCTCTTACTCTGGGTGGGTAAACCCACCTTTAATTTAATTCTGGGTCTCAATAATAACTGTTGGGGCTGAATTCTTATTCTGCCCATTATAATTGTCCGATGACCAATCCGCAAAAGGGGATTTGGTCCTAATACAATTACCGACATGATTAATCCACAATGGGGATTAATCATAATAATAAAATAACAATAATAATAAAAATACTCTTCGCAATTACATTATTTCAACACTCCCCCTTAACAAGAAGGGTATTCTTCATCAGCATCAGGCGAGAGAGGTCTGCATCATCAGTGGCATCAAGAGGATAGTATCGTCAATATCATCTTGAAACATTGGCTAGCATATTTACAAGTCATCGAAAGTTTTCTTCATCGGTAGCATCATCATTCTCGAAAGAATNTACTCTTCGCAATTACATTATTTCAACACTCCCCCTTAACAAGAAGGGTATTCTTCATCAGCATCAGGCGAGAGAGGTCTGCATCATCAGTGGCATCAGGAGGATAGTATCGTCAATATCATCTTGAAACATTGGCTAGCATATTTACAAGTCATCGAAAGTTTTCTTCATCGGTAGCATCATCATTCTCGAAAGAATGCTATCATCATATGCATCAAATATGTATTAGTAAAAAAATGATACCTCATCATAGCACTAGGCTGGTAGTACTACACTAGTTCAATGTCACAGCTGTTAAGCTGGTAGCTCAGTGTCAGTCACATCTTGCTTTATGTCTAACAACTAGGTCAAAAGAAAGGAATATCATCATCTCGCTTTACATCTAACAACTAGGGCAGAAGCGAGGAATCACAACGTCATTCTTTACGTCTAACAACAAGGTCTGAAGCATGACTCATCTTGCTTTACGTCTAACAATGAGGTCAGAAGAAAGGAACATCATCATCTCGCTTTACGTCTAACAACTTGGTCAGAAGCGAGGAATCACAACATCATGCTTTACATCTAACAGCGAGGTCAGAAGCACGACTCATCTTGATTTACGTCTAATAACTAGGTCAGAAGCAAGGAACACATCAACATCTAGCATTACGTCTAACAACGAGGTCAGAAGCAATGACTCATATTGCTTTACATCTAACAACAAGGTCAGAAGCAAGGAACACACAGCGTCATGCTTTACGTCTAACAGCGAGGTCAGAAGCAATGACTCATATTACTTTACGTCTAACAGTGAGGTCAGAAGCAAGGAATACATATATACTCCCCCTTTTAGGGAGGTTCCTCTTGGACTATACCAAGCTTATCTCGAAAGTGTTCAAACTTTACACGAGATAGAGGTTTGGTCATCACATCAACAACTTGTTCATTCGTGCTAATGTACTGGAGCTTCAAGGCTCCTCTCTGTACCATGTCACGGATGAAATGATAGCAAATCTCTATGTGCTTTGACCTATTGTGGAATACATGATTCTCTTGTCATCTTTATGCAGCTCTGGTTGTCACATAGAATCACGGTTGCTCTCATCTCCAAGTCAAATAGGCCAGTCAACAACTTTCGAAGCCATATATCTTCACAGCTAGTAGAACATGCGGCAATGTACTCTGCTTCCACTGTGCTGAGATCAATACTGGATTGCTTCCTACTCTTCCATGAGATCATGGCTGATCCCAAACTGAAACAACATCCAGAAGTGCTTTTTCTGTCAGCAACGCTATTAAGAACCAAACATCAATATAGCATAGAAAAACCTCAGGAAAAGTACTCAACGCCTTGAAAAAGAGATAATTTCAGATAATAAGCCTCTTCGAGGGGGCAACCTCCTTTTACCCCACTTAAATGTTCAAGTCCAAGATGATTCAAAATGAAAATGTCTCCTTGGTATATA